>CAKNXH010059901.1:64282-97390 GCA_932178445.1 Andricus quercusramuli | reverse complement strand
GATAAAATGCATTAAAATTATAGGTCAATCGATTCGTTTCGAACCAAAGAATCTTTTATATTCTTGCATCAACTCTGAATTATGCTAGTCAAAAAAGTTTTACTATAAAAAACCGATTTTCAAAATATATAAATTACCATAACTTCCCTACTCTTCAATAAAATGTATTAATATTATAGGTCCATCGATTCGTCTCGAATCAACACATCTTTTCTGTTCTTGCATCAACTTTCAATTATGCAAATGGAAAAAGTTTTACTATAAAAAACCGATTTTCAAAATATATAAATTACCATAACTTCCCTACTCTTCAATAAGATGTATTAATATTATAGGTCAATCGATTCGTTTCGAACCAATGAATCTTTTATATTTTCGCATCAACTCTGAATTATGCTAGTGAAAAAAGTTTTACTATAAAAAAACCGATTTTCAAAATATATAAATTACCATAACTTCCCTACTCTTCAATAAAATGTATTAATATTATAAGTCAATCGATTCGTCCCGAACCAAGGAATCTTTTATATTCTTGCATCAACTTTGAATTATGCGGTTGAAAAAAGTTTTACTATAAAAAACCGATTTTTAAAATATTATTGAGTGCTAGAAAAAAATGCAATAAATATTTTTAGAAATCCTTCGGTCAGTTTCAAGATATTAGTGAGGAAAATAAGCTCTCCAAATTTCATCAATTTATCTGCAACCGTTTTCTAGTTATCGTGTTCACAAAAAAGCGTGACATCCACACATCCCCACACACATCCACAAATCCACACATCCACACACACACATCGGGACAATTGCTTAGAACATTGTATTAGACATTTTTAAATTAGGGAGGGTTTAATTAAATGATTTAAAAAATTTTGAAAAATGTTACCATTACAAAGCTTCCTCTATGAGGAAGCAAAAAGCATATTTTAAACCCTAGAGAAGTTAAGACTGGTAGGAGATGTTCTTCGATATTTCTAATAGGTCCTGTATAAAATATTGCAATAGCTGCATGCTTTGCGTTATGTTGGATTATTAAGGCCGGTTCTAATTTGTGGTGTGTTCTCAAACCGGTTTCACTGTTCACGAAACTGAGTTTGTTGGCCTCGAGGGTAAGGGGTTATAATTTCGAGGCATTCACATCTACTATGTTTCTTATGGTTCCTGCTTCTAAACCCAGAGCGGACGTATGGTACAAGCGACTTCTTGCTTATCTGTTGATGGTTTTTCCTGCAGTCGATAACAGTAGAAGTATGCAGATCAACGAATAAATGAATGAACTATAAAGTTAATTGATGTGAGAGACAATTCAGAAGTTCTTAGAATTACTGGGTGATTGCTTAATAAATAGACCTATTTCATCATACCTTTTGAGTGTACAATTGTAGGGTCTAAAAGATCCGTTTAGCGGCTCTCAAGTCTACAGACGTAAGTGTCCAGAGTTTGAATCGTAAAATTAAAACTTGCATTTGCTATAAATTTAATAGGTAGACTTAAGTCAATACTAAGACTTAACTAAATACAAAATAAAACATATCATAACGTAAATATTTCATTTGCCATAAGTCCTGCAACACATTTTAAGTAAATGCAATTCAAAATTCAACAATTTATAAACTCTGAGACTGCTGCGTCAGAGCCACCCAACGGATCCTTCCGGCACAATATTGACTTGACCATGACAATGATCTCTAAAAAAACAATTAGAACATTGTGTTCCTGCTTCAACATTGATTATCGAGGAATTTAATCTATGAGTCAACTATGGATGTTGAGGTTGTTTCATGAAGTAAGTATAATTTGGTATAATTCTCATTTATTAATTTACATTTTTTAAGCACATGCAACAAATTTCAGCATCCAATTAATTATCTTTTGAGGGCTATACAAATAATATCATAATGCACAGAGCATGGGACATGACTTTAAATTTGAAATATCTCCATACAAAAATAAGTATTATCTAATGAATAAATAAAATGGATGATATAAAAATAAGTACCAGTTTTTTTATTTTATAAGAGTGTGTTATCAAAATAAAAACTAATATGTTGCATATTATTATAACATTTATAACAAGAAAATTAATTTTCATTTAGGTTTATCAAAATGTTTATAAATTTTATAAAAACAGTGTCGTTACAAATTATGGTAAAGTTTATATATTATTTTCAAATAAATACATTGAAATTGTGTCCATAAAATTCATATACTGAAACTTTATTTTATTTATAAAATAAGACAAGATTTTGTATCCTGTTGTACATAATATATTTGTAAATTGTATAAAAAATTATTTTATAAATAAACTTCAAAATTAAACTCTATTACACAACATTTTTTAAAATGAAAATGTAAAATGACTTCATAGCTATTATAATATTGGAAATTATGAAAATTAATTTTAATTCAGGGTTATCAGAAGTTTCACAAATTTTGTAAATAAACTTTTTTTACAAATTTTGATAAAATTTATATTCCAATCCTAATGAAATAAAATAGATACAAAAATAGGTATCAATTTTATTATTTCATTACGTTTTTTTCTCAAAATAAAAACTAATATGTTGAATATTATTAAAACATTTATTTTCATTCAGGTTTATCAAAATCTTATTTTTTTTTTTTTCATACTTTTTCTCGGATGAACCCGGTTTTTCGTCATAGCCACGGACTAAGTCAAGTGACTGATGAGATCAGGATGTTAAAAGTTATTTCAATACGTTGCATGATGTAGTTTGCAGTTTGGCTTTGCCGCTGTTATCCTTACACAGCGGCCGTGAGTGTTGAAGGTGACACCAGTCGCCTCTGGATGCTTTCTTAGAGCTACCATGTATCACGCCATAGGTTCTTAGTCACTTGCTTCCTGATGGTCTAGGAAGTTTCTTACAATGCGACAGGTGTTTAATAAAACCGCCTTTTGAGCTGCCGCCAGTACCCTACTGACTCCTAAATGTTCAAGATGTTCAGTGCATCTTGCGTGCACATTAGTCTAATCTTTATAGAGAAGTTGTAGGCACCGGAAGCTTCGATCATGATTCCTTAAAGAAACCAATCCCAAAGCTACTGGAACGTGTACGTCATCCGCTTCTGCTCCTTCTGTCCTAGAAGGTAAGCAAGAGCGGGAAATTTACGCGTGATAACATCGGGCAACACTGTTCCCTGGAGTCAGGTCTCTAGCCGCGGATGACCTTACGCGGCAGACAAGACAGTTGGAGATGAAGGTTTCACCTCTGGATACTTTTTTAGAGCTACCAATCTTTGTAGAATTTAAGAGGAACAGTGTTGACGGACCAGATGGAGTGATCCCAGGAGAACAGCCTTTTGCATCCGGTTCGCGATAAAATGAGCCTGACGCTGGCAAGCCGGAATCTTGTTGAGTTGGCTAATAAATGAAGCTTTCATACCTCCAAGGCAGCCGATTATGAGAATTATAAGATGGACTTTGTAGCCTTGGTACAGCTTACTCAGCTCGAAAAGAAGTGCTTGATATTTCGCCTGTTTTTCTCCCTCCTTTGCCGTGATATTACCATCGGCTGGTGCCGAGAATTCAATCACGTAAATGATCTTGTTCTTCAGATCTTGGAGGACAATGTCAGGCTTCGTAGCACTGATACGTTGAGTGGTGGAGAATGAGAAATTCCAGTAGATCTTACACTGATCATTCTCCACAACTGACTCGAGTTCCCCCTGGGCGTATGGCAAGACGGGCAATAGATCAACACCATAGAAATGCCTAAGATGGTAATATATCACTTTTAGAGCTGCATTGTGTCTCTCTATGTACGCGCAGCGTGTATATTTAGAGCATCCACTGAGAACATGTCCAAGTGTTTCGGGCTCTAGCTTGCACGCTCGGCAGTTGGTATCGCGTACAGGTATATTCATTATGCGCTCGCGGTAAACTAAGGTGTCTATGACGCCGTCTTGACAGGCAAAAAGAAATCCCTCGGTCTCCGATCTCAATCCAGCAGACTTGAGAAACATGTTGGTCAGACCCATCGAGAGCTCTTCTCTACGTAGGATGCCGTAGAACTTACCATGGAGGGGTTTCTCAGCATGTTCTCTTAGTAGAAGCGTGTGCTCTGCTTCCTGTATACGACTTTTGAGCACCAGAGGTGTTAGTGATGCTAGGCCATGTGTAATGTCGCTGGAATCAAATGGGAGGTCAAGCTCCTCTGCGGCCCTATCTGCTGCATGGTATAGAAACACCGCAGCATTGGCGACTTCATGTTGATGTACGAGTCGCATAAGGGAATCCGTGCTTTTTAGAACTGAACACGCTGTAGCCAGAACCGTTCTCCGATGAAGACACTCTAAGCTTAGCAATCCTCTACCTCCTTTATCGCGAGGGAGATATATTCGAGGTACGGAAGATCTAGGATGAAGACTTCGTTGAATTGTCATCATCTTGCGTGTGCTTCGATCAAGTTGTTTTAACTCATCGACGTTCCATTTTACTGCACCAAACGTGTAGAGCAGTATAGGAATGGCCAGCATATTGGTCGCCTGGATCTTATTCTTTCCAGATAATTCGGAAGCCCAAATTTTTCTGAGAATTTGGCGATACCTTTTTCCAAGGGCCGTTTTCAAGTTATGCACATTTTGGGTTTCCGCTTGCGGTATTCCAAGATATGTATATGTTTCTCCAATACCAAGATGTTGAATGGTATTTCCGCCTATGAGTTGAACATCCTGATCGTCACTGGATGATGTAGTTTCTAGTCTTCCTTGGTGTAGGTGGACGCAGGCACACTTGTCCAGTCCGAAGCTCATGCCAATCGCTTTAGAATACCTATTTACCGCATCTACAAGGATGTTAAGGTCCTTTTTTGAGGAAGCAAAGAGTTTAAGGTCGTCCATGTATAAAAGGTGGTTGACCTTATATTCTCTTCTGCTCGGCGGGCCACATAGGTATCCAGAGCTTTTGCCTCGGAGCACAATAGATAGAGGCAAGAGGGAAATGCAGAAAAGTATCGGACTTAGAGAGTCTCCTTGAAAGACCCCCCTCTTATATGTGACAAAGCTTGTAGTCACTTGTCTTTTGTCAGATGTTATGACAAATCTTGTCCGCCACAAGAGCATAAGCTCTTCTATGCATCTCACTATTTTTTGATGCACCTCCATGCACTCAAGGAGCTTGATAAGAAGCTCATGGTTCGTGTTATCGAATGCCTTACGGTAATCAATCCAAGCCATGGACAGATTGCGTCGATACCTGATCGAATCCTGGGTAATACACCTGTCTATTAACAGGTTCTCCCTGCAACCTGCCAGCCCTCTCTTGCATCCACGTTGTTCGACTACTGCACTCCATACCGGCTCGATAGATGTCAATATCCTCTCTTTGAGGATGCCAGTGAATAGCTTGTAGCTGGTGTTTAAACAAGCTATGGGCCTGTAGTTCTTTGGACATGACAAATCTCCGGCCTTAGGGATCAATACCGTGTGTCCTTCCACTAGCCACTGCGGGACGGGTTGTTCTCCGTTTAAGAAAGTAGTAAATATACGAGCTAGATGTTGGTGCGTAGAAGTAAACTTCTTCCACCAAAAGTTGTTGATTTTATCTGGCCCTGGCGCCGAAAAGTTCTTAGTTCTAGCGATAACTTTCTTCACTTCTTCAGCAGTAATTAGTGGACACTCTTCCTCTGGATCTTGTAACCTTTGCCTTTGGCAAAAGTTACGAAAGAGTGATATATCGGAAGCGTCTTCATTTAGCTGATAAGTATCTCCATATACTTGCTCCCAGAAGATTTGAATCTCTTCTCGACTAGGCGGATTTTTAACTACACATGACGCTTTATTGAACAGACGGGAAGGATTAGTAGAAAAGGTGGAATTTTCCTGAATCCACTTAACTCGCCGTTCAAGGCGCTGTTTCGCTGTTGAAAGAGATCTTACTTTTTGCGTCCAGTGCTGCTTGATGGTCGACAGTTTACACTTGTTCAGCGTGTGATTTGCTTTCCTCAAGTTTCGAGCAAGTGCCCTAACTTTTGGAGTGAACTTTTTATTTGCTGTTATGTAGCTAATCACGCACTGAACATTTGATGCATGCCGTCTCGCCGTTTCAATTTTGAACTGAAGCTGTGCAATACGCTCGCGTGTCTTACTCAGACGTACCGAAGTTTCGTTACTTCTATCGTCGCTAAGCAGGGAGACCGCCTTCTCGTAAACTACACAGTTCAGATTCCAGAGATTAACATCTTCGAGGAGCAAATCGCGGAGAGCAGTATTAGCTTCAGCTAATTTGTCCATCCTGAGGAAGACTTTTTGGTGGATAGATCTCCTACTTCTCATGTTGACATTATCGGCTATCTGCAAAGGTGGTCTTGCTGGAACGGGTGGAATGTTCACTGGAGGATGTTGCTCCTCTTCCTGTTGATAAACAGCTTCATATCCGTTTTTTCGCAAGAAGGATACCTGATCTCTCAAATACTGAGGCGTTTTATGAGCATATTCCGGGTCCATATTGCCCCAACGGTCATGCAACCTCTTCATGAATCCTCTCCGCGCCGGTGAGCTTCTTTGCCAACAGGTAAGAAGGTCCCTCCTGAGTTGGTCCGACCATTTAAATCGATGTTCTCGCATTTGTCCGGGGTCATTGCCTGGTCGTCGCCTCGGTTCGTTCCTATTGCCACTCCCAACTGAACCATGGCCTCCATCCGAGAGAGGCCTATTGTGGGTGGCACTGCGCGATACTTGTGTCGTAACCGCATAATTCGTTGCATTGGGGAGTTAGCCCAAAGCAACGTGGCTGACTGCAAGAGCAGGAGCTCTCGGGCGATGGGGTCGCCACATCCCTACGCCAATCTTTATTATTATTATTATTATTATTATTATTATTATACCATTAAGCTATTTCCCTTTCGGGGTAGGCGTGACTTGCTCGCTGGAAAGTAGTGAAATAGGTATATAGGTATGAGGTAGATCGGTATATGGGTATAGGGTAGATGGGTATATAGGTGTTAGGTATAGATGATTTAGATTGATCTGGAGTTCTCGTGTTATTTATATAAATGACACGTTTACTCCGCAACACTGCTCTGACCCAGGTTGCTGATCAATCTCTCTAGCGATCACCCCAGGTGAGGAGCCTCACAAAATTGTTATGTATGGTTCCCCACTTGGGCCCATTAGTATCCAAGGTCTTTGTTTCGGGCATCATTCACTCTATTGTCACTCTGTTTATAAACTATTTGTCGCCACACATTTCTGTTCTGGCATACTACTCTAGCTTCATTCACGTCCATGCATTTTTTCATGCAGGCTCTTGTATTTCTATGGCTTCTTATGTCTCTTCGTATTAGTATCTCATTCACAGATTCTAACCATTCTTTAGGCGGTCTACCTCTGGGCATTCTGCCATTTACTTTACCTTTATACACTTGCTTGGTCAGTCGTTCATCTTCCATTCTTTCAAGATGTCCGAACCACCTTAGCTGATTTCTTTCCCATATGTCAACTAGTGTCTCCCCTGTACCACATTCTTTGAGGATTGTCTCGTTTTATAAAAACAATTTTGATACAAATCATGATAAAATTTATATATTATTTTCAAATACATACATTAAAATCATGTCCATTGAATTCATATAGTCAAGCTTTATTTTATTTATAAAATGAGAACAGATTTGTTATTCTGTTATGCATAATATATTTGTAAATCGTATAAAACATTGTTTTATCTAAAAATCCCTAATTGTATTCTATTACGCAGCCTTTTTTTAATGAAAATATAAAATGCCTCAAATGCTATTATTTTTGAAATTATGAAAATTAATTTTAATTCAGTTTTTTATCCAAAAAATTATAAATATTGTAGAAACAAATTTTTTTTACAAATTGTGATAAAATCTGTATTCTAATTCTAATGAATAAATAAAATAGATATAAAAATAGGTATCAATTTTATTATTTCAATATATTGTGTTTTCAAAATAAAAACTATTATGCTGCATATTATTAAAACATTTATTTTCATTCAGGTTTATCAAAATCTTTATAAATTTTATAAAAACAATTTTGTAACAATTTATGATAAAATTTATATTCTAATTTACAAATAAATACATCAGAATTGTGCGCATACAATTTATAAATTTTGTTGCAAATTGTGATAAAATTTATATTCTAATTCGACAGAATAAATAAAATGGATATAAAAATAGGTATGAATTTAATTATTTCATTAGATTGTGTTCTCAAAATAAAAAGTAATATATTGCATATTATTAAAACACTTATTCTCATTCAGGTTCATCAAAATCTTTATAAATTTTATAAAAACAATTTTGTTACTATTTATGATAAAATTTATATTCTAATTTTCAAATAAATACATTAAAGTTGTGTCCATAAAATTCATATATTAAATCTTTATTTTATTTATAAAATAAGAAAACATTTTTTATCATGTTGTGCATAATATATTAGTAAATTGTATAAAACACTATTTTCTAAAGTAAAATTCAATATTTTACTTTATTACACAGCTTTTCTTTAATCAAAATATAAAATGCCTTCAATGCTATTATAATATTGGAAATTATGAAAATTCATTTTAATTCAGGTTTATAAAAATATTTATAAATTTTGTGAAATTTTTTTTTAATTATGATAAAATTTATATTCTAATTCTATTGAATAAATAAAATAGACATTGTATTGTATTGTATATTTGAACTCTCCCTTTTACGGGTTTGAGGGCCTCCGCTCTATGTACATATATTTACATTTCATCCTTAGTCTACCTTAACCGCTACTCATTTTCTAATGCAACGCCTTACATAATAACAATCATATTAGTACTACACGTAGACTACAGACAATGAGCGATCTTCCCGAGCTTCCGTTTTCTCTTACCATCAAATGCATTTTCACCGATTCAAAAATTTTAAATTTTCACAAGTTACTTTCCTTTACACAGGATTGCCCGTTTGGCTCTGCCCTGATCTCTTGCTTTCTCTTATTTCTTCCAGTTTTTTCATCCACATCACTCCCTGTCCATTACCATCCAAAATCCATCTGACACATTCATCCACACTCAACTGTCCATCTTCCTCTCCTGTACACCTCTCTAACACATGTGCCCATGACTCCACTTCGTACCCACATACTCTGCACAGATTGTCCTCTTCATCCAACCAATATCTACAAGCTCTTACTCCTTCACCCATTCTAAACCGTACCACCCTATTCCATTTGTCTTCCTTTTTCATCTTTTGCAAATATTCTGGTTCCGTCACCCCTTTGACCATCATATACTATATATTGTACTTCGAATCCATAATCTTTCTCCATCTCTCTTCTCCTTGTCTTACTAATAGCTCCAATTCTATGTTCTGCCAATCCAGAACCCCTTCCTGTATATCACAAACACTCCTCATTTTTTTCCTTTCTTCCTCCCATTTTGAATTTCCCCAATTGCCTCTCGTCTCCTTGTTCAGAACTTCGTCCAAGCATAATTGTGCTATTCTACTCCCCTCTCCCCTGTTCAGCTTCTCTTCAAACCTCCAGGCTCTCTTAATTTGTCTGGTTACCATTTTTTCCCTTCCTAGTTCTTCCCTTATCATGTATCCTGGGCAACTCCAACTAACTCCCATTACCCATCTCAGAAATATCTCATGTATGCTTCCTACTTTCCTATGTTCCTTCCATCCCCAAACCTCCACTCCATAACACAACACCGCCCAAACCAACGCATCAAACAACCAAACCCTCATTCACCCATCGTCCTTGAACCTTCTCTTTCCTATACCCCATACTTGGCCCATTACTTTACTCGCACTTTCGATTCTTTTCCTAACCTGCAAATCGTTTCCCCCTCCTGACTCAAACCGAAAACCTAGGTAACAGAACTCCTCCACACTTTCCACTGTTTGTCCGTTCATCTTCCAAACGTAACCTATTTTGGTCTTTCTATTTCTGAAGCACATCACCTTGGTCTTCCCTACGTTCACCGTCAGTTATTTTGTTCCCACGTACTCTTCGAAAATTCTTATCATTAGGTTCATCCCCTTCTCATCGTCTGCTATTAGAACTACGTCGTCCGCGTATGCTAGGGAGTATAGTTTGCTATTACCCAGGATCGTCCCCCCTTTCCCTTTCTCCTTTAGCTTCTCCTCTAGGTCTGCCAGCAGCAACCCAGTAGGCACAAAACCATGAACATCCCAAGAACGTCCTTGGGACGTCCCCACGACGTCCAATGTCAGTCCAATAAACGTCTCTAAGACGTCCAATGTCCTAAAGATGTCCTAAGGACGTCTTAAAGACATAAGACGTTCTCAGGACATCTTTCGTACTGACATTGGACGTCTTGAAGGCATCCCTAGGATGTCCTAGAGACATGTTCCAAAAGACGTCTTAGGGATGTCCCGAAGACGTCTCTAGGACATCCTTAATTTTTTTGCCCACTGGGAAATTAAAAAGTAGTGGACTCAACGGGCACCCTTGCCTTAGACCTCTTCCTGTCCAGAAAACCTCCCCTTTTTCCCCGCGTATCTTCACCCTACTCCTGGTTTCAGTAAAAATTTCCTTTATCCTCTCCACCAACCCTTCTTCTATTCCCCTCTCTTTCATTGCCTGCCATAACACTTTTCTATTCCTTCTCCTCCACTTAACACTTTTCTATCCCTTCTCCTCCATACTTTATCGCTTCGTTCTCCATACCATCCTCTCCTGTGGCCTTGTTTCTTTTCAGTCCATCTATCGCCTCATCCACTTCTTCTCTTGTTATTTCGTTCGCTTCCTCCACTTCTCCCTGGACTGTCTTTCTATTTTCCCCTTTGATCCTTTTTTGTTCTCCCCCTAGTAGACCCGTAAAATACTCCGTCCATTCATCCATTTCTATTTCTTCATTCACGCCCTTCCTTCCTCCTCTCTCCCTGTTTATCACATCCCAGACCCTACCTTCTTTGATTGCTTTTTCTACTTCGTCCTTGTATTTCTCCTTTCCCCTTTGCTTTTTCCCTTCCAGCATCTTCTCATGTTCTCTTTTTCTCCTGTTGTACTCCACCTTCTCTATTTCTCCTTTCCTCCATTTTCTTACAGACTCTTTCATTCTCAACTTACTCTCCCTGCATTCCTCGTCCCACCAGCCTCTCTTTTCCTCTTCTCTTCCTTCTTTCGTACCTATCTCATCCCTTACCTTCTTAATCGACCCTTTCAACCTTTCAATCAACAAGTCTACTTCCTCCTCCTTTTCATGTCCAACGTTCTCCTTTTCCATTTTTTGTTCAAACACTTTTAATTTATCTACCCCCCAGTTCCCCATTTTCGTGTTCCTTTCACCCCCTCTTTCCTTTCTCCCTCTGCCACGCTTGTAGACGCCACCTTTCAGTGTCGCTATTACTGGGAAGTGCTCGGACCCTATCTCATTCCCCACCTTCATACTGCATATCATATCATTTACCGTTTCTCCCTTACCTATAAATGTGATCTCTCCCTTCTCATCTCCTTTCATATTGCCATTACATATGAACCATCCTGTTTCTCCTATTACTTCTAGTAATCTCCTCCCCTCCCTGTCTATCTCCCTATGTTTGGAGCTCCTTATATAGGCCTCCTCTTTCCAATGATAATCCTTCTTACCATTGTTCCATCCTTTTCCTCCCTATCCTCCTCTTTTCTCCCTTTTGCTGCCAGTTCTTTTCTCACCCCTGAGACCATGCCGCCCATCCCTCTACCTTTAACGTGTTCTTTTCTTGCTTCTTGCATTGTCCACATATACCCTTTAGGTAACATCCTTTTCATCCCCTTCCAATCCTTCTCATCTGCCCAGGTTTCACTCATCATAATCACATCCCATTTTTCTAACTCCCGCCAAAAACCTTCATTCTTGTTCTTCAAGCCTGACACATTCCAGAAAGCTATTTTTACGTTTTTCCCATCCCTTCCCTCTCCTATCCTCCTTACTTTTCTTCCGTCTTGCTTTTTGGAAACCCCTCGGCTTGATCGCTGACCTCTTTTGTATCTTCCTTTTTTCTACCTTTCTCAACTCTTTTTCCCTTCTTCCTTATTTCTTCTGATTCCTCGTCCCAGAACCATTCCTCCCCATTTATCCATAATCTGTCTCTCCCTATCCATACCATGTGCCCCTTTTTCCTCTCTATCCATGCCCTCTGGTCTATTTGCCATCTCCTTTTCCTCTCCCTCCAAGTCAAATCCTCTTCAATTCTCTCCCTTCTTCCTTTCAATAATTTTTTGTTCTCCATAATTTTCTTTCTCTCCTCCTCACTCCCTACTTTTACTACAAACATTCCTTCTTTTCCTTCTTTCGTCATTCCTACTCTCTTAACTCCTTCTACCGTTACCCGAATTCCAATATCTCTCAGTAGATTTTCGATTTCAATTTCCCCTGTTTCACTCTCTATTTTCAATCCCTTGACTACTATGTTATTTTTCTTCTTCGCCCTTTCTTCCCCTTCCAATCTTCTTTCAATCTCACTCAGTCTCTTCTTCAATCTTTCATTCTCATTTTGCCCGTTATCACTCCCTTCTACTCTTCCCGCACTCTCTCTTTCCTTCCCCATATGCTCATTCCTAACTTCCAATTTGCTTACCCGTTCTTCCGGTTGTTTTATCTCCCTATTTGTCTGTTCGTCAATCTCTCTCTGTCTATTCTCTATGGCCTCTAATTTACCCCATACCTTGTCTTTCTCCTCTTTCCAGAGTTTATCCCACTCTTCCCACTTTTCTCTTACTTTTCTCACTTCCCCCCTAACTTCTTTCCCCTGTCTATTCATATCTTCTAGACTCTTCCTTGTTTCCTCTCTAAATCCTTTTATGAGGGCTCCAGCTTCTCAAACATCCCTCCATCCCGCCTTTCTCTGTCTGGTGTTTTTCGTTTGATCTTAACTTTTTTGTTATCCTTATCCATTTCAGAATCATCTTCCCCTTCCTCTCTTTTTCTCTTATCTTCCCCTTCACTGCTAGTCGCGCTCACCTTTTTTTGCCATTCGTCCAGAGTCCTATTAGAGCCTGCGCTACCTAGCCTGTTGAGGCGCTGTAAATTCGACGGTCTCCCTCGTTTCTGGCTCGTGCCTGATCCCCTTCTCTCTGTCGAGCCGCCCCTGGTCGGTGTCTCGAACGCCTCCTCCTCGCTACTGACAATTTCTTCCTTCTCCCTACCACCCGCGCTCACAACCTCGTCCGCTCTTGCTTCTTCATCTCCCTGCCCTCTGGCGCCCGTTTGCGGACTTCTTACCGTCGGCATCCCAGTATCCAACCTTACCCACTGTTCCACAACGCTACCCTCTCTTCACCTGCCTACCTCTTGCCCCCCTTACCCAACAACTATTTTCTACACCTAACCTCAAAACAAAATTTGCACGTTTCAACTTTCCTTTCTCACAACTTATTTCCACCAAATAAAATAGACATAAAAATAGGTATCAATTTTATTATTTCATTACATCTCGGAGAGAAAAATGTAGGCATTAGCGCGTGAACATTTGTCACGCATTAATTCTAAAAGTGCGAGCAAAATTTCCAAGAGCTTCCACGGACTTTCTCGGTGAGTCTCCTTGCGATTTGCTTTTAGACCACGCCTTCTGCCTGTTGACACGTTCGCACCACTAAATGTTCGCAAGGAAACTCACCGAGAAAGTCCGTGATGGCTCTTGGAAATAAAACAAGAGACGCCTGCGACATACGCCTGTTGAATAGTCCATGCGTTAGCGCCTTGAACTCTCTTGCGCTAAACCCCGGATTTTTTTCTCCGTGATTGTATTCTGAAAATAAAAACTGATATGTTGCATCTTATTGAAAAATTTATTTTCATTTACGTTTATGAAAATCTTTATAAATTTTATAAAAACAATTTCATTTTAAATTGTGATAAAATTTATATTCTAATTTTCAAATAAATACTTCAAAATTGTGTCCATAAAATTTATATCTTGAAGCATTATTTTATTTATAAAATAAGAAAAGATTTTTTATTCTGTTGTGCATAAGATATTTGTAAATTGTATGGAACATTACTTTATAAATAGAATCCAAAATTTTACAAGATTACAAAGCCTTTTTTAATGAGAATATAAAATGCCTTAAATGCTCATATAATATTAGAAATTCTTAAAATTAATTTTAATTTAGGTTTATCGAAATATCAATAAATTTTGTAAACGCAATTTTTTGTACACGTTGCTACAAAATGTATATTCAAATTATTCTAACCACGTAGACCTTACAACTGATAACTCATATTAATTTGATTTCAGATATTAACAACGGTATTATTACATGGTCCTGCGAATTGGTTACTGAAGTTATTGCCACAGCTGTATTAGAATTTTAAAAAGATATGCGTATTAATATATATTATGAATATGCGATGCAGTATAATTTTAAAATACAATTAAACGTGATGCATTTGGACATTGTATTGTATTTTTGCACAGAGTTTGTGTTATCATTTCTTAGTAGAAATTCGTAATATTTATAACAAGACAATTAATTTTAATGCCAATTTTAATAATATTTATAAAAGTATTTCTACATATTGTACTCTATTGTGCTAAATAAGTAACTGAGAGTATAAGAAAGAATTATTCTCATGTATTCAGTAATTTCAATGTGTTGTCATGTACCACCATTGTAATTTATTTGTATGGGAACATTAATGCAAATTATCGTATTTTTATCAATGTCTCTATAAGATTTATATCACACAAACATTTTTTTCCCGATTGTATTCAATATAATTATAAAGTTTCAAAGATAAATTTGTTTTTCTTTAAATATAATGCAGAATTTTGATATTATACATGTAAATGTTCCTCAAAATAGGAAAAGAAAATATATCGATTACGAATACAAATAATAATTGAAAATATTATGAAAAAGTCGCAACGGGTGTAATATAAGATTAATAACACGAATAATCCTTCGACGATAACTAATTTAAGTACACGATTTTGCACATTACGCAAAAATTTAGAAAACATATTTTTTTTAAACATTATGATAAAATAATTTATAATACAGTTTTAAATGACAAATAAATACGATTAGTATACTTGAATGAATGTGATAATTTATAAGCAATGATTAAAATTTATTTATTTTTATTTCAGCTATTAGCAAGGATATTATTCCATTTAATGTGTCCTGAAAATAGACTGCTGAGGTTATTGACACAACCCTATTATAATATTAAAAAGGTATGCATATTAATATATTCATGACATTTATACTTTACGTATAGTAGATAATGTTATTATTATGTGTAAACGTTTGATTTGAAAATATATTATGTATAACCATATTTTTTATTTTCTTACAGATATCATTGTTCAAGATGTTCTGCGTTAAGAAGAATTTCAGTTAAGATCTGCAATTTACAGGAACGATCATTTGTTAAAAAACAAAAAAAAATAATGTGAAATGAATGAAGGCTATTGAAGATTGAACATTAAATTCACATTTTCCTCTATAAATTTGATGAGTCATGTAATACATATGAATAACAATAAATAATACATTTATTAACAATATTTTTTGTATTAAGTTTTACATCATTGCATATTTAATGCAATTACACTGAAAAAACCAGTTCTCGTTAGATCGCTGAAGTTAAGCAGTGTTGTGCGCGGTTAGTACTTGGATGGGTGACCGTTCGGGAATACTACTAACTACGTGCTGTTGGCGTGTCGTGGGTGTGGTGAGCCCACACGTGTAGTTCTTTACTACAAGAAACTATCCACCTAGAAACACTACCCGAATCGGGTAGTGTCACGCCTACCCCGAAAGGGAAATGGCTTAATGGTATACATACATACCCTGGCGGACCGGCCGAACGCAAACATTACGCTACAGCGTAACGGTGAAGTAATAGTAAAGTAATAGTAAAGTAATATCCCAGTGGGCAAAAAAATTAAGGATGTCCTGAAGACGTCTTCGGGACATCCCTAAGACGTCTTTTGGAACATGTCTCTAGGACATCCTAGGGATGCTTTCAAGACGTCCAATGTCAGTACGAAAGATGTCCTGAGAACGTCTTATGTCTTTAAGACGTCCTTAGGACATCTTTAGGACATTGGACGTCTTAGAGACGTTTATTGGACTGACATTGGACGTCCTGGGGACGTCCCAAGGACGTTTTTGGGATGTTCATGGTTTTGTGCCTACTGGGATGGCATTATAATTGATAAAAGAAACAAAATTAATATGTAAACTGTTGCAATTATAATAAAACGTTGAAATTTACGTTAAATGGCCATGCCGTAATTGCAACAAGTTGCTTTTGCAGCGTTAAAAAATAAAAAAACATAGTGACTGTCATTGCAGTCGGGCCCCTGCATATTGGCAACCCGTTAACGGGGCTTCAAGTGGGTTGCCAGTCTGCAGGGGCCTGACTTGAATGACAGCCACTTTGTTTATTTATTTTTTAACGATGAGAAAGCAAGTTGTTGCAATGACGGCATGACCACTTAACGTAAATTTTAACGTTTTATTATAATTGCAACAGTTTACATATTAATTTTGTTTCTTTTATCAATTTTAATGCCATCCCAGTAGGCACAAAACCATGAACATCCCAAGAACGTCCTTGGGACGTCCCCAGGACGTCCAATGTCAGTCCAATAAACGTCTCTAAGACGTCCAATGTCCTAAAAATGTCCTAAGGACGTCTTAAAGACATAAGACGTTCTCAGGACATCTTTCGTACTGACATTGGACGTCTTAAAGGCATCCCTAGGATGTCCTAGAGACATGTTCCAAAAGACGTCTTAGGGATGTCCCGAAGACGTCTCTAGGACATCCTTAATTTTTTTGCCCACTGGGATATTACTTTACCATTACTTTACCGTTACGCTGTAGCGTAATGTTTGCGTTCGGCCGGTCCGCCAGGCTATACATACATTGTCTCTATAACTTGGATATTTCTTTGGATATTTTTCATTGGAAATAATGGTGAAAAGTTGTGGTTGAATGACTTTCTTTGATTTTGGACACGTATGGTTTTGAGATATTGGATTTATATTGGATAGTGGGCTTTTTGTTTTTGGGCACTTATGGTTTTAAGATATTTGATTTATATTGGAGTGGAATTTTGGAAAAAATGGCTTTGAAGTAATATTGGTTGATTGGACATCGCAATTTAGGCACAATTATTAGATTTAATAACATTAATTTGGTTGTACAACATTTATTTAAAAAATTAATTTATGTCAATTTTTGTTAGATGAACTAATTGCAATTTGGAAAAGTATTGTTTTATAGATTTATTGATTCTAAAACTTGGATATATGGTTGGATATTTTTCATTGGAAATAATGGTGAAAAGTATTTGTTCAATGAATTATTTTAAATTTCGACACGTATATACGCTTTTAATATACTTGATTTATGTCGGATTGGGATTTTCAAGACAGTGCGTTTGGAGTATTATTTGTTAATTTGAGATCGCAGCTTAGAAACAATTATTAGCTCTAATACTTTTCACATTTGGTTGAATAACATTTATTTATAATAAAATTTATGAAAATATTTCTTGGATGAACTCATTGCAAATATAACATGAAAGTATAAGAAACGATTAACTTCTTTGTAGTAATTTAAGTAAATGTCGTTTTCATCTATTAAATATTAATTTATACATATTCATTATAAATGATTATTACACCAGAGCTTCGTTATATGCTCAATCTTGGGGGTTGCCTGAACATGGCCTTGTGCATATATCGCCAGCAGCGAAACGTAAACAGGCAGAGCCGCCTGAACCGTTTCCATGACATTGCGCAATCTACTTGACTGCGGAGTAATGCAGTGCGTCCCTTCATAGGCGGAGTCGCAACCGTCTCTCACCCTGCCCCATGAGAAACTGTGGGGACGAGCAATTCTAGGAATTGCTAATATCGCCTGCAGTCGCGCGAGCATATAACGAAGCTCTGGTGTATTATTTGTTTATACATAATTCATTTCAATTTGTTTGCATGCAATTGATTACAAAAAAATTGTTCAATATATTTATGAACCACAATTACTTACATATTTGATTTAAAAAATTTATTTAAAATTTTTCAATATTTCTGAAAATGTTAAATTATTGATCACATACATTGTCAAGAAAATACAAGTAACATACAATATAGGAATTATTCATCAAAATTGATGTTTTCAATTGATTGCTATTATTGCATACATTCCTTGAATTAAATAATGGACTATGAGAAAAGTAATAACGTGATAAAACAAAATAATGTTAAAATATATCAATGTAATCGTAAACAATTTGACATTTGTTTAAATTATTATTCAGAGATTGAATATAATAACAAAAATATATTTCGTATTGCACAAAAAGAAAATTAAATTTTTTTTTTCATATTTTGGAATGAATCTTCGATCAATTAAAAAACAACGCAACAAATGCTAAAGACAACTATAATTAAAATTGAATATCATTGCGTATTTCATGTTGTAACATTAGATGACAAGATGGTTGTTTCATACAATTAGGACGAAATCCCATAGGCATAAATTACTACAATGACAAAATATGGATTACTGATAAAATGAGTAGAATAACTTCATTGTTTGAGACTATATTCAGGCTACATTACACTAATAAGTAATAACACACTATAGTAAGATACTCTGTAGGACTGAAACATAACTTTTATTGTTTCACCCTCAGAATGTAACCATCTTGCATTTCACACATAATAAATAAAAATATGAATTAACTATATACTGGAAGATGAATATCGCCAGGGGCCTGCTAAGCACAAAAAATGACGTACAATTACATGACATAACAAATATATGAAAATTTATATAAAAAATACAATGTTCGTGAAAAAGAAAGAAGAAAAAGCTTGACGCGCGCGAAGCGCGCGCTTTTTTGCTCTAGTAGACAATATATTACAGTATGTGTACACCTGGTGTGTTTTTAATTTACGACACACGGAACACTGCGGAATCTTGGATCGCCGCCATTAATTTCAAAGTTGCAAACGCGGCTTAAACTTCAGAAGTTACTAGGCGATGCTAGTAACAAAACGTTTACTGCTTTGATGGTGGACTCCCATGGCAGATGAAAGCCGAAACTCATGAGAGTGAAAGAGATGGATCTATCTATTTCTCTCTTTCACTCTCATAAGTTTCTGCTTTCATACAATGCTTTCGTCTGTCATGGGGGTCCACCATCATGGTGGTGTCCCATGACAGCGTCAAACTTGCCGCAAAACGCAAATCACCAGACATTACAGCCAATCACTGTGTTTCTGTGGAATACTAGGGAAATATCATTGGCTGAAATATCTATTGGTTTGACGTTTTGCGCCAATGGCGTTTACGACAATTCGCTCTGGGCTCGCTCTGAGCTCAAAGGGGAGCTCAACCAATGAAATTTATGAGACTGCATGGCTGTCAGATTGTATCAGAAAAAGACTTTGAGCTCCCCTTCGAGCTCACAGCGAACTCAGAGCGAATTGTCGTAAACGCCCCAAGATTCACGTTGCTATGGGACGCCACCCTGATAGTGGACTCCCATGGCAGATGAAAGCAGTGGATGAAAGCCGAAACTCATGAGAGTGAAAGAGACGGATATATCTTTTTGTCTCTTTCACTCTCTTGAGTTACTGCTTTCATCTGCCATGGGAGTCCACCATGAGGGTGGAGTCGGGTACAACCCAAAGGAGCGCGAGCTACCTGGGTTACCTTCCCCTTCCAGTGGGACCCTACCCCTCTCACCACTCTCGGTGCCGAGTGCGAGCCAGCGTCTACCGTCGACCTATGTCAGCGGGGGGTCCTTTGTACTCGTGAGGAATAAAATACAAAACATAATTTTTTTTTAATTTTGCAATTAGTGATTTGGAAATATTATATTCGAAATCTACGTTTCTTGGCGATTCCAACGATATGTTACTTGACTTCGTAAGTTGAAAATTCATCATTGAAAAAAATGAAGTATGCATCATTTTAAAAGTCCAATATATATAGTATGCACTCAATTGAAAAAATAGAAGAAGTTTTTCTACACAAAAAAAATGAGATAAGCCGGGTGTCGAACTTCTGACGTTACTTCCTATAATATTGTTCCAAGTTTGTCCCGTCGCCTTAACACCTCGGCCATCTAAAAGTTGATGTTTTATTCACTTTAGTCGGATATGAATTTCAATTCATTACATCCTAATATTAATTTTATTTAAAGATGAACAATTTTCAAAAATTGGAAGTGCTTAATGTCATCTTTTTTGTGTAGAAAAACTTTTTCTATTTTTTTAATTGAGTGCATACTATATATATTGGACTTTTAAAATCATGCATACTTTATCTTTTTCAATGATGTATTCATACATCAAGAACTTCTGATGTTTAAAAATTGTTCATGTTTTAATGAAATGAATATTAGGATGTAATGAATTGAAATTCATATCCGACTAAAGTGAATAAAACATTAACTTTTAGATGGCCGAGGTGTTAAGGCGACGGGACAAAGTTAGAACAATATTATAGGAAGTCACGTCAGAAGTTCGACACCCGGCTTATATCATTTTTTTGTGTAGAAGAACTTGTTCTATATTTTTTATTGAGTGCATACTATGTATATTGGACTTTTATGGTATAACAAATAATTATATTAATTAATTATTAATTTTTTATATCAAAATAGCCTATCTGTCTAGAAACTAGACGATCCGAGCGTTACAATCGGAAAAAACGGGATATGGCCTATTAAACATTCCTAATTTTCAACTTACGAGGTTCAGTAACATATCGTTGGAATCGCCAAGAAACGTAGATTTCGAATATAATATTCCCAAATTACTAATTGCAAAATTTAAAAAAAATTATGTTTTGTATTTTATTCCTCACGAGTACAAAGGACCCCCCGCTGACATGGGTCGACGGTAGACGCTGGCGTGCACTCGGCACCGAGAGTGGTGAGAGGGGTAGGGTCCCACTGGAAGGGGAAGGTAACCCAGGTAGCTCGCGCTCCTTTGGGCATCGCCCGTGGAGTCCCATGGCAGCGTCAAACTTGGCACAAAACGTCAAATTACTAAACGCTTCGGCCAATGCCAGTGTTTCTGTGGATTACTAGGAGAATATCATTGGCTGAAATGTATAGTGATTTGACGTTTTGCGCCAAGGTTGGCGCTGCCATGGGACGTCACCCTAAATGGGTAGGTATTCACTTGTCCGAAATTTCATTTTTTCTAAAACTCATTTTGCCGAAAAAAATCACTAGATTTACGGCCGATGTAGAAATAAATGATAGATGGGATCCCGCTTGTGAATTCGGTGAAAATCGTTGTACAAATAGACGTTTGGTGGCGTTTATGAGAATTCTTTGTCATTTAAATTTGCTTCTACCTTTAAATGCGAGAGAAAATCGAAAAAGGTTGGAGGTTTTTAAAAAGAGGAAACTGATAAGTAAATATAATGTGAATTATTATTCAGTAAGGAAAGATTAATATTGAAATGCTTGAAAAATAATAAGATGGATGGGTTTTCAAAGGTCCGTTCGATCTGATAATTATAAACCTGATATTCCAGGTCTTGAAAATGCATATTCATCGGGGAAGTTTGTTTGAGAACTGAAATGTAAGATACCCGGATGGTTTTTTAAAGGTCTCATTGGTTTGATATTAAAACTTCATGAATTTAATAATCAAACCTAGTAGCCCAGGAGCTGGAAATACATATTTCTCGGCAATTACTAGGTTGAATCATTCGAATCTTAAAGGTTCAAAATTCTCAAAATCTTAAATTTCAGTTCATAACCTTAATTCCCCAAGGAAGATGTGATTTCAACACTGGGACTACAGGATTTGATTGTTAGAAAAATAAGACCTTTGAAAAACCATCCGGGGATCTCAACTTTGAGTTCATAACCCTACTTCCCAGAGTAAAATGTATTTTCAAAAACCTGGAATACCAGGTTTAATTATCAGGACAATGAGACCATGAAAAAACCATCCTTACATCTTAAATTTCAGTTCTCGACCAAACTTCCACAAGAAATATGTATTTTCAATACCTGGGATACCAAGTTTAATCACCAGAACGAACGGAACTTTGAAAAACCACCCATCTCATTATTTTTGAATAATTTAAATATTGATTCTTCACTATTATTTACTGATTCGCATTAATAAATTTAATTCATAATTAGAATGAGGTGGTAAACATTTCTAACCGGAAAAATGATGTATTATAACAATAAAAAAAAAGTATAGTATGCATCAATCTTAATTTAAACATTGTCTTATTTTTTTGAATATCATTTAATTATATATTTACTGACCAGTTACCACTTTTTAGAATAATTAAAAATTTTCTCCCTTTGCCTATTTTTTCTATCACATTTGAAAATAAAAGCAAATAAACGACAAAGAAAACTCATAATATTTTTCTACTGAAAAATTCTTGAAAATATATTTATTAAACTATTTAAACAGATCGTATTCGCGGAAAATAAATTTTTACAAAAACAGATATCTTCCAAATATGAAAGTATTTTGAACATTGGATTAGATGAAATCGAAATGTGGAAATGACAATTCTACTTTACACGAAAACCTGAGTCAAAATTGTGATTTTCAACCATTTTTCAAACTTTTCTCTGTAGCTTTTCGCCACTGGTCAACAGTAGCCTAGGCCCCCCCCCCCCCGAGTGTTAGGTGCTCCTTATTAAAAATGGGAATTCAATGAACAGAATAAAACAAATTACAATTTCTTAAAAACTTTTATTTTGAGCTCACGTTTATAAGTTTCTTTCTATGTCTGGTGGATAGAACTTTTCATTTCAAATTATTTTTTGTGCGCATGCGCGGAAATGAATTAACCTTCCTGCCCTTTTTCAGCTCTGTTGCTCGCAAATGCATAGGAAATGCAGTATTTCGTTTAAAAAACTAAAGTTTTAAATGGTATAGCGGAGTGTTTATGAATGAAAATGGAAAAGGATAATGCGATATCAGTAATTATAAAAAAAATGGAGTTGGAGCGCATAAGAGCTGCTGCTACGGATTGTGTAAAAGTGGTAGTCGCAGTAAAGATTACGTCGAAAAGACGAAAAAAGCTAAATTTTCAATGAATTAGTATAATTTCCAACCAAGAAGAATTAATTTCTATGAAAAAAGATAAATTTTCGACAAAAAATGGAAGTTAAATTTTCAGTTAAAAAAATTCATTCTAAATAAGAAAAATATCAATTTTCAACCAATAAGATGAATTTTTAACAAAGTACATGAATTTCTAACCAAATATTTTAATTTTTAAAGGAATTTCCATCCAGAAACATGAATTACTCACCATGAGAAGATTAAATATTCTTCCACAAAATTCGAATTTTCAATAAAATACAGGAATTTTAAACGGAATATTTGAATTTTTAACACAAGAAGATAAATTGTTAACCAAACATGTAGGAGTTAAGTTTTCTGTTAAAACAATTAATTTTCATCTAGAAAACATAATCTTTGATAAAATAATTAAATTTTGAATAAAGGAAAAGGTTTTCAAATACAACGATGAAACATCAACCAAATAAATGAATTTTTAACAACGTACCCTAATAGCACGGAACGTTCCTGGAACGTTCCAGGGAGGTGTAAAATGTCCGCCGCTTGGGAACGTTCCAGGAACGTTCCAAACATAAATTAACGTTATTGTTATTATTATGAATAAAAAACGCGTAAAACGTAAGTGATAGGTCAAAATCGATGTCAATTTATGATACGGATATCATATTATAGTGTAGTATATGCGGTACTCAAAACTCAAAAATAACATCCATTCTTGCTCACGCTATGGAAATCATAACCAAGAAATATTGCACTGAGCTTCCGTACATGCAATATATTTCTTTCCTATTATTCACTTTTGAGATACTGAACACTATTATTCATTAAACTTTCACTACATACGAATTTATCACAATAAAAAAATTAAAAACTCTGCTTTTGCATACAATTTACAGAGTAGGGCCGAAACTTTTGAATTCGCGGGAACTGCCATGGCAGCTACGCATGTGCACTATCTATTTCCGAATTGAAATGAAAAGGTCAGAGCCATAAGGGGTCTTTCACACCATTGCAGATCCTCAGATTGCTTGCAGAAAGTCCACAAGAGTGAAAGAGATGGAGAACAGCCTGTCTCTTTCACTCTTGTGAACTTTCTGCATGCAATCTGCTGATCTACAATCGTGTGAAAGCGCCCTAACGGAAGCTTGGAATGATACGGATGATAAATCACTCATCGGGCTGGCGTCCCATGTGGGCAGAAAACGTCGGCGTACAGGAAGAACTCATGATAGTGAAAGAGGCAAATAGATCTGTCCGCCTCTTTTACTCTCATTAGTTTCTGCTTTACACCGAGGTTTTCTGTCCAGTGATGCCAATGTTGGCGCCTTTTCCTACTGCGCTTGCGTTTGGGCCGCGCACTGATTCGCAGCAGTTGGCGCGCAATTCAAAATTGGAATTAAAAACAATTCTTGCAATGAAAATAAGGGTACCTTTTCACGGAGCTCGAATTTGAATTTTTCATTGAATTAATATTTCACATAGTGTTCGCATCTAGGTTCTCGACCAATCACGTTCGCCATAAACCAACGAGGTAACTAGAAATGAATCCTATGTAAAATATTAATTGCTCGATTAATTCAGAATCCATGGTCCGTGAAAAGGTACCCTAAATCATAATTGAAGAATGCACAAGAATGTATGTAAATTGTACAACTTCTGATTTTAGACAAGAAAAAATTTATATATTTTTTTTAAATGATAGTTCATTTTCTTTGACTTACGAAGAATAACTTGTGTTTCACAAAATATTTAATTTCATAAGTCTGAAATCAGAAGTTGTACGATTTACATACATTTTTCAACAATTATTCATTCAAATCTTAAGAATTGTTTTCAATGCCAATTTTGAATCGCGCGCCAACTGCGGCTAGCCAGAGCACGGTTCTAACGCAAGCGCAGTAGCAAAAGGCCCCAACACTGGCATCACTTGGATCATGTCACTGTTTCTGCCCATATATATGACTGCACATGATCTAAAAATACGCGGTCTAGCCGTAAGCTCTCTCAGTTTCGTCCCCACTTGCGCTCTACCACCGGCCGCCATTTTGTTGCCATAGCAACCGTTAGCGTCTCGGTCTTCACTCAAAAGATTCGAAATCATGAATTATGGCTATATTGTAAATCAATGTCAATACCTGCGAAAATTGTGAATATTCAAATGACGTGGAAGAAGGGGACACTGCTGACGCTATCCGTTTGTGCAAGTGCAGCGTATTAAGATCAGCTTTGTGTAAATTTGAGTGGAGTTTGTATCGAAAATACAAATTCGAAAGTGAATATAACGTGGCCATCCGGCAAGGATAAATATTTTTGTGTCTTATAAAGTTATATTATAGATATTGGTAAGTGTACTTCAATAAGTGTACTAAAGATACACTATCTCAGGTGAAAATTCCACTTTTTGGTTTAAAATTCGAGGACTCATCATTCTACTTGAAAATTTATCACTTTGTTCAAAAATGTAATTATTTTTTGTCAACTATTCAGTTTTTGGTTGCAGAATGATATTTTTAAATAGGAAAATGGTCTTTGAAATGTAAATTAATATTCCTGCTTGACAATTCAATGATTTGATTCGTATATTCATAATTTTAGTTAACAATTCATCTTTTTAATTGTAAATTCTATTATTCTACTTGAAGATTCACTATCTCAGGTGAAAATTCATCTTTTTGGTTGTAAATTCTATTATTCTACTTAAAGATTCACTATATCAGGTGAAAATTCAACTTTTTGGTTTAAAATTTGAGGACTCATAATTCCACTTGAAAATTCATCACTTTGTTCAAAAATGTAATTATTTTTTGTCAACTATTCTCTTTTTGGTTGCAGAATGATATTTTTAAAGAGGGAAATGGTCTTTGAATGTAATTTAATATTCCTGCTTGAAAGAAATAATCTTCCGAAATATTTGAAATATCATTCATGAAATTACAAGTGTAGAATTTCGTATCATAAGCTTATATCATTGTAAATTATATGTTGCTGAACTTGTATGTTTATTTAATTATTACATATTGTGAATCCATTATTTTATACGAATATAAGGTGTAAATATATTTTGTCTTTGTACAATGAGAGTTTTTTGTAGCACTTACGTGCATGTATATACGAATTATAAAAACTGATATTATCATAATACAGACTATGATATCGATATTTGGCATTTATTTATTTGTGCTTTGAGAACCAAAACAAGTACTTCACATCATTCGCGTTAAAAGGTGAAATTTTTCATGTGCATTGAGAGGTTATGTTATACATATTTCTTCTGCATTACAGGGATAATGAGTTACATATTTTCCAATATTTTATATTATCTATTACATTATTTTCTAACTCATTTCATTCATTTGCCAATTGTAAAATTACTTCGTCTTTTACTTGAAATTTTCTCTTATGACATTTACGTCCTTTCAATTATACTAAATTCTCGCGCGTTAACTCAACCAGTATGGCCCCCTGTAGTAGAATTATTCCTATTGGTTAACTTTTTTTTAGTTGCGCGTGGCTAGACCGTGTATTTTTAGATAATGTGACTGCACCTTAACACCTTTGTGTTTTAATCACTGTTTTAATATTTAGGAGGATTCTACAAAACATTTGACTTATTTGTGACTCATTTTGAAAAATGGGACGAAGATCCATAAACACCACAAAAAGTGGGAAGTACATGAATCCTACAGATCAAGCACGTATGTTTTTAAACAATTTATAATATTTTTTAGAAATTTAAAATATTTCATAGTAACATAACCTAAAAACAGTTATAATTCGATGATAATTTGTAATTCACAGTTAAATGGAATTAAATTTGGTTATAAGAATTTATTTATTACACAATATGAATTTAATTAAATAAGAAAAATGTTGGCTGCGACTAGTCAATATGTGCGACCGTCGAGTCAGGTGAATTCCATCAAGTCGATTCGTCGAAAAAGTCAAATAATAAATTTACCGCCTGGTTTAATTCACAATGATATAAGTGAAAAAAACTCCATTTCCAACTACCCTTATGATTAGGCTAAGGCAGGGGTCGCCAAGTGAGATCCTGTATCTACAGGCGATCCCAGGCCAATAGGGTCGGTTCCACTCAGCTTTGGCACAAAACTGTCAAGAAGGATCCCCATTCCTTACTTGAGTGGAAGTGCCTCAAAGAGCTGCTTCTTGTACAGCAAAAACAAGGGACCCCCGAGGTTCAGATTTACAGGTATGTTAAAAGCTGGCACAACACTATTGAGGTATAGAGATGTAACCTATTGCATAATTTAGGGCACTTTTAGGGATAATTTCCTTCCCATTCCCAAATTTAGGGCTCCATTATTTGTTGAAAAAAACGGTGTTTGCACTAGCTTAACGTTAAGGTGGCCGAACAGTGCTGTAAGATAGGGCTACCATACGTCTTTCTTTCGAAGGATTTGTCCTTTTTAGTCTTGTCCTTCTAAGTCCTTCCCAGAATTCATAATAGGTGTAGTCATGATGGATCAAATCGGAAGAAGTCGATAAACTCTACCAGAATCCCAAAAATCTCAATTATGTCAACAGTTATATAAGTTTAAAGAAAAAATTGGGATTTTTTGAAAAGCAAAGCAAAAAATTCAAATACGCATAACTCCGTAAAAAGTTTGTTTTTCCCTAAGTCTCAAAAATACGTATTGCCTAATTTCCTATAAAAAACAACATGAAATATCGTTGACCGGAAGTCGTCCGATTTTTCCTTTGCCTTTTTTTTTTTTGTTATATATGGTGTTGTGCTAGATTAACATTATAAAACATGCGTGAAGAAAACCCTAAAACCCACGCTTTCCCTTCACATGTTTTAGGGCTAATTTTGGCCCGTAGATCCCAATTTAGTTCTCTATTATTTTTGGTAAAAAATGGTGTTTGGGTTAGCTTAACGTTAACCTGGCCGAAAAGTGCTGTAAAACGTACTAAAAATAATTTCACAAAAAATTCACCTTATACAATAATTTCAGGCTCATTTAGGGCTCCTAATATATCGTCGACATGAAGTCGTCCAATTTTTCCTTTGCCTTTTTTTTTTTTTTTGTTATGCAGGGTGTCCCAGACTCAAGTCTCCGCACTTATTTGGTTGTATAAGAATAAAACAAGTCGAAAATTCCTTTTCCAAAAACCAGTTGAAGTTTTAGTTTTCGAGTTATTGAAAATTTAAGCTGAACGTGAGCGGCAGTCCAACGCAGTGTAAAGTCCAGCCTAAATATTTTATAACTTGAAAACTAAAACTTCAACTGATTCTTTGAAAAGGAATTTTCGATTTTTTTATGCAGCTATATAAGTCCGGACACTTGAGTCTGGGACACCCTGTATATGGTGTTGTGCTAGCTTAACGTTATACAAAATACGTGGAGAAACCCAAAAATCCCATTCATTCCCCTCACATAATTTAGGGCTCATTTGGAGCTTATTTGGGCCCGCAGTCCCAAATTTAGGGCTCTATTATAGTTCTTAAAAAATGGTGTTCGCGCAAGCTCAAAGTTAAGCTGGCTCAACAGTGCTGTAAAACTAGAGATGAGGTGGGAGATTGCTCATGTCGTGTACAAAAGCGCGCACTGAGGACCTAATTGTTTGCGTTCGGAAACTAAAATAAACGGTGGCTTATCTGCCAGCCGCCTGTTACTCACTTGGTTAAACAGGGTACAATTTGATAAAGTCGGTAGAGAAGATCGGAGTTGGTAACTCTGATATGATCAAACCCTGAGGAAAAATAAATTTATTTATTTCAATTAGAAAAAAAAGAAAACTTTTACTATCGACGATAAAATTATCGGCATCTGGCTTTGAAGCTTAACAACTCAGTCAAACAAAAAAAAAAACGCTAGAGTAATAAGCAAATAGTCATTTGAAAGCTCAAAGTGTTCTACGTGAATGAGCTTAAAGTCGTTAATGTAGAAAATTTGTTGTGCTTTGCAGACTGAAAAATGTAATAAAAAGTAAGGAATTTCGGACACATTCAAAAAGAGTTAAGTTTAAAGCACTATTTTTTTATATAAGAGGCAATGGGGAAGTTTTGAAAAAATTAGTGAATATGAAGAAAACATTTATGAACAAATTGCAGTTAACAAATTTGAGAAATAATAAAAATTGTTGCTTAAAATTACAAAAATGTTTAAGTTTCTTAGTTATTTTTTTTAACATTCCGTTAATTATTTTGTTGTAAAATTATTTAGTTATTTTAAAGAATGGTTTGTTTAGTATACGCATTTGAATAATGTTAAGTCCAATTTTCTCATAAATTTTCTAGAAATAATATTAATTTATACCTAACCTATTACCTGTTTGTTTTCATGAATAGGTATAAATCTTCCTAGACTATTTAAAGGATAGTAAATTATGTGCACTCTATTTATATTACATTTTATTTACATGTGAAATTAAAAACGTATTTTGAAAATAGAAGGTACTTGATTATTTTCGTTTAAATCCAAAATTTGCCCTCAACTAACGTTTAGAACCAGACGTACTAATTGAAAATAAATTTGACTGAAATCCAAAAAAATTATTCTTATTTATCGAATATCAGGAGATTTCTCGAAAAATTTTAAAACAAGTTTAAATAACTTATAAAGGAAATTACATCTTTTAATTTCAATTTTAGCAACTCCAATTAGATCGTGATTTTTATCTTGGTATCTTGGTGCGAAAAATTACATTAAGGCTTATGTTTAGTCCTAGAATCAGAATGTAATTATTTTAATGAAAACAAAGTTTCGAACCCAAGTAACATGTAAGTAACAAATTTTTCAAGAAGATAAAACATTTAAGAAGGTAAAAAAATGTTTTCTTTGAACTAAACACATTTTTTAACTTCTTGAAAAATTTTTTCTTTTAAATGGTTTTTGCATACAACAATATTTTTTACTTTTCATATAACAAATTTATTTCCAATAAGAAAAATGTATTATTGACACCTCTACTGTTTGGAGATGTCTGTCTATTTCTCAGGGATAGGGAGCAAGGTGACGCTCGCCACTTTTCTCTTCTCTAGGCAGAGAGGAGAATATAGCAGGTCTGCATCTTGTCTCCTCCGCCTATGAGTTGAACGAGTTAACGCGACGCCATGAATCGCGTTGAGGGGACTGAAAACATTTTCTTGGTGGGGTCCCGTCCCGGACCCGTAAGGGGTCTGTGGCCAGCTGTGGCGTTCGCCTCTTCTTGAGGAGTGACATAGACATGCGTTGAACGTTAACGCTTTACAGTGCGTTATGCCCAACTCTCTCGAGTCGAACGCCGCAAGGCGTGTTGTGTAATATCGAAGGAAAGGAGTTGACACGGGATGCCGGAGAACTCTCCGCAAAAGTGGACGCTAAACGAATCCTGCCGTGAGTTGAGCAGCTTTTTCAGCTCCTCACCAGCTCCTCACGGAGAAAATGGACATGGATTTTTGGCATATAAAATGTATATTTACTGCTGAAAATTTATCTTTCTTGGTTGAATTGAACTTGGCTCGATGTAATATTACATCTTTACCAGTTGAAATATCAACTATGACCATTTTTGTTGAGAAATCATCTTTTATGGTTGAAAATTCAATCATTTGGTTAAAATGTTAACAACTACCTTAAAAATTCATCTGTATGTATCTTTTTAATTGAAAATGGAACTGTTTGTTTCTGTTGAAGATCCAACTATTTTCTTGATAATTGGTCGTTGTTGGATGAATTTGACTGCTTTTGATTTACAATTAGAGCATTTTTGGTTTAAATATTTCCATTAATACACTTCTTCTTGAGAAGTCATATATGTTTGTTGCAAATTTAACTATTTTGTTTAAAATGTTACTATTTTGTTAAAGATTAACTTCTTTTGGTTGCAGATTAGGGTGGACCAAACAATTTTATTTAGAATTTGTATGGGGACACACCACAAATTTGTTCCAAACCAAAGAAAAATAAATCCACATTTTTGGCTTTAAAAAAAGTACTTTAACATATATTTCCAGTAAGAAAAAAATACGGTTTTTGTAAATCTTATTCAAAATCCTCAATATTATCTTTATCGAGTTGAAACTCAACATTTCTCTTCACAATTAGCCATAGAATACGAATAAAATATGACTTTTCAAATACCAAGACTATAAGTCTGTCTTACAGGGTCACAAACAAACCCCATAAGTGAAAAAAAATGGATTTTGCGAAGTTTGTCGCGGTAGTTATGACTGTCTTTACGGGTTTTTTAGGGAAATTTATTTCTGACACATGAAAGACCATCTCATACTGATGATTACATGTTCACATAACTTTTTTAAACAATTTATTATTGGTTTTAGCAATTTTCTTATAGAATGGATTTAGAAAGACGCGGTATTTCCAGAAATTTTCCATTTCTTGTCCAATGTTTAATTAGAGGGCAGTGATAGTTCATCAATGTTGACAATAGAGATTGTTTAAACAATCTATCATTAATGTTAATAATATAATATTAATTTCAATATAATATAATAATTAATCAATCACTTTTAGTCACATTTTCAATTAAGATAAGGTAACTGATTAATTAGAGTTTCGAAAGTTAATTGTTTAGACAATTTATCCTGATTGATAATAACATTATATTGGAATAATGCTAAAAATATGCGTTTCTTTCCAAATTTCTGACTTTTGGTCGAATTTTCATTTGGAGTGAAGTAATAATGACTTCAAGTTAACAACATAATTGTTTAAACAATTTATTATCATTGTTAATAATATTGTTGGAACAGGTATTGAATACCATTCCAAAAATCATTTTTGTTGTGGTTGACTTATTATTTGTTCATAAACAAAAAGCCAGAAATTTAAAAAAAAACCGCATCTTTCTAGCATTATTGAAACATAATATTAATTTACTTGACTCCAGTTAATTGTTTAGCTTATCCTCATTGAAAATTTGACTATAAGTGAATTTTTGTGTTTCAACTACAACTTTGTAGGATTTTTTCGAAGTGAATATTATTAACATTAATAGTAATAATTAATAACAATAATAACAATAACAATAATTATTAAAAATCACTCCTGCTAACATTGATAAACTATCACTTTCCTGTAATTTAAAATTGGACAACAAGTGGGACATTTTCTTTAAAACCGCGTGTTTTTAACTGAATTCTAGGAGAAAATTGCTAAAGACAATAATAAATTCTAATGGGTGTCCCCATCAAAATTGAAAAAAAAAATTTCCCATGCATTTTGGGACAAACCTGTTGGAGACACATTTATGTCGTTGAAACTTGACATTTTTGGTTGAATTTTTTATTTAAATACATTTTTCGACTTACAATTGAAGTATTTGCTTCAACATTCATATTTGTAGGTTTTTTTTCTACTCTTCCATTACGAAAAAGTATTGTAGGACAATATATATAAATATATATAATACACCTATAATGATTTCTCTATCATGAATTTCCTTCACTTTTTTCGTCATTATACGAATCATGGGAATCATAGTAATAAAACTAATCGCCAAAAACTTATAAGAAATTGATTATCGAAACATCACTATATAATAGTAATAATAATAATAATTATTTTCCGATGATACTTTTTTGCAATGTTCTGGTTGAGAATTCATCTCTTTGTTTGAAAATTTAAACATTTGGTGTATAAATCATCTTCTTTCGTGTAAAATTCATCACGGGGACTTATTAGCGTCGACCTACTGTTTCCCATCTTCCAGGCTAGGAGAAACTGAAGGGTCTACCGCTGTACTCTTCAACGCAAGCGAATTGCTGTGGAGAACAGGGACTTCGTCTTTCTCGCCTTGCTCGTTTGGCTTGCTCGAGCCGCGTATCTGGCCGCGAATGACAGCCAGACCCTTGTATCTGGCTTTGCTCCCCGGCCAGAAACGCGGCAGGAACAAGCCAAAGGAGCGAGGCGAAGAAGGCGAGTAACGCTTCGTTAAATCGTTTTCTAGAGGAGTCAAGTCAGATTTATACATGTCAACCCATGAACTTTCTACAGATTTTGATGAAACCTTTTGCATTGTGTTGCGGAATATGTATATTAAACAGTTAAACAAAAAACTTTGTTCTGGAATTTGACAATTCATTTCTATTTCGAAAGCGATAAAAAAGATT
>CAKNXH010059901.1:23988-59282 GCA_932178445.1 Andricus quercusramuli | reverse complement strand
ATACAGATAGAAGGTGTATGGTGGAATTGGGATGAGGACAGAGAAGAGTTAGTAAAAAATGAGGTATCGGGAAACTAGAAGAGAAAGGAACGGGAGGTAAAGACATAAGAAACAGTGAGAAACAAAAAGAGACGAGAAACGAAAGTAGGGAAGATTGGAGGATATGCTACTGGAATATAGCAGGCTTAGAAAGAAAGGATAGGGATTTTATGAGAAATTTGACACAATGGGATGTAGTAGTAATGATGGAGACGTGGCTAGATGAAAAGGGATGGGAAAGAGTAAGGGGAAGATTACCAAGAGGTTACAAATGGCAGGTTCAAAATGCAAAGAGGAAGAATAAAAAGGGCAGAGCAATGGGTGGAATGGTGATGGGAGTAAGGAACGAATGTATAACAGAGAATGATAAAAAAGAGTTGAAAGAGCATAGAGAAGGAGTAATAGTAGAAGAGATAAATGTGGGAGGAGAGAGGTGGAAGATAGTGGGGGTTTATGTGAACGGTGATATGCAGGAGAAATCAGAGGAGATGAGAGAACTGATGGAAGAAAATAAGCAAGAGAGTAGGCTGATAATAGGAGGTGATTTAAATGCGAGAACAGGAGATAGAGGAGGAAGGGAATGGGATGGAGAGCGAGGAAGAAAATCCAAAGACAAGATACTAAATGGGGAGGGAAAGAAGTTGTTGAAGAGCCTAGGGGAGATGGGATGGTTTATCCTAAACGGTAGTATAGAGGGGGATGAGGAAGGGGAATATACACGTTCAGGAGGAAAGAGGGGAACGGTAATTGATTATGTGGTAGTGGACGACGAAGTAAGAGAGAAGGTTAAGAAACTAGAGGTGGGGAACTATGTAGATTCGGATCACTTTCCCATAATAGTGACGGTAGAGGGAGAAATGAGTAATAACAAAAAGGCTAAAAAGGAAGCAAAAGTAAAAAGAGCAGGAAGAGGGGATTGGTCAATGGAAGGTAAAGAACAGTTCAAAGAAAAAGTCAGGAATATCAAAATGGGGGAAGGAAATGTAAACGAGGAAATGGAAATAATGATAGGAGAAATAAAAGGAGCATTAGAGTGCACAAGCAAAAAAGAAGTTAGTGAAGGAGGGGATAGAAGTGGATGGGACGAGGATTGTAAACAGAAGAAGAAGGAAGTGAGAAGGGTATTAAGAAAATGGAGAAAAGGGACAAGTAGTGGAGAAGAATATAGGAGAAAAAAGAAGGAGTATACTGAGTTGTGTGATAAAAAAAAAGAGGAGGAAAATAAAAGGTTTGAAGAAGAAGCGGAGAAGGCTAGGACAGAAGAAGAGGTTTGGAAGGTGGTAAATAAAGAGAGAAGAAGAAGAAAAAGAGTAAATCAGGATATTGAGATGATAGAATGGAAAAAATATTTTATGGAATTACTAGGAGGGGTAGAGAGGAAAGTTAGGAAAGGAGGAAGAGATGGTAGGGAAACAGACGAGGAGGAGGACATTTCAAGAGAGGAAATAGTCAAGGTATTAGGGATGATGAAAGATGAAAAGGCACCTGGTATAGATGAGATTCCAAATTAAGTATGGAAATACGGGGGAACAGAATTAAAGGAATGGGCATGGATAATGTGCAATAGAGTATGGAGAGGAGAGGGGTGGCCAGAGTTATGGAAAGAAGGAGTAGTGATACCAATAGTAAAGAAAGGCAAAGGGGAGGAGGTTAAAGATTATAGAGGAGTGACACTAATGCCAACATTGTATAAAGTATATGTGACTGTTTTATCGGAGAGGTTAAAAAAAGAAGTTTTGGAGAAAAAGATAGAGCCACCGAATCAGACAGGGTTTAGAAAAGGGATGGGGGTAATGGACAATATATATGTTCTGAACTACTTAGTAAATAAGAGAATTAAAAGGGAGAAAGGGGCAATGATAGCAGTGTTTGTGGACTTGAAGGCGGCGTTTGACTCATTAGACCGAGGCGAGATAGAGAAAGTTATGGTGAAAAAGGGGATAAGAGAGGGATTAATAAAGAGAGTATCGGAAATTTTTAGAGAGACAAAAAGCAAGGTAAAGGTAGGAGAACAAGTGGGAGATAGTTTCTGGTTGGTGAGAGGGGTAAAGCAAGGATGTCCTCTGAGCCCACTTTTATTTAATATATTAATATCAGACTTGGAAGAAGAAATGAAGAGAAAAGGGTGGGGAGGAGTTAGGATAGGGAACGAAAAGATATATACACTGGCATACGCGGACGATATAGTGTTGATGGCAGAGGATGAAGAAGGGATGGCGGGCTTAATTACCGGATTAGAGAAATACTTAGATGGAAAAAAGTTAAATTTAAATGTAGAAAAGACAAAGATAATGAGGTTTAGAAAAGGAGGGGGAAGAAAGAAAGAATGGACGGGGAGATGGAAGGGGAAAAAATTAGAAGAAGTAAAAGAGTTTAAGTATTTGGGATATACCTTGCAAGCAAATGGAGATCATAGAGCTCATATAAGAGAAAGGATAAAAAAAGCAGCTGGGGTAATGAAACAGATATGGGGAATAGGAAAAAGAAGATTTAAAAAAAATGGAGAAGGAGAATGTGGTTATTTGATACGCTGGTATGGCCGGTATTAGGTTATGGAGCAGAGATATGGGGATGGAAAGAAAGGAAAGAAATTGAAAGTTTACAAGAAAGGTATATAAGGTGGACGTTAGGGGTAGACTGGAGGACGCCGGGATATATGGTGAGAGAAGAAGCGCAAAGGGATAAATTAAGTACTAGAGCGGGAAAGAGGGCATGGAATTTTGAGACGAAGCTGTGGGAGGGAAAGGGAAGGGATTTGGCGAGAAAGTGTTTGGTGGAGGTAGAAAAAAGGAGAGGGAGGGCGATTGAATTAACGAGATGGGAGGAGGAAAGGAGGGAGTTCTTTCAGACTAGAGATATAGAAGACGGGACTGGAGTCAACTATGAAGAAGTGGAAAAAAGGGAGAGAGAAAGACAATTAATAGAAAGATGGGGGATGATTGAGGAATCAAAATATAATATATGGTATAAGATGATAAAAAAGGAAGGAGTACCAAAGTATTTAGAAAAGGGATGGGGAGAGAAAAGATGGACAAGAATAGCAAGATTTAGATTGGGAAACGAGGTAAGGGCAAGTATGTATTGGGAAAAGAAAGATAACAGGAAGTGCAGAATATGTGAATGGGAAGAGGAAACATGGGAGCATGTATGGGAAGGATGTAGGAGAGGAATGGAAGATAAAGGAAGCTGGCAAGAGAATGTGGTAAGGATTTTAGGGGAGGATGGTTTGGGGGAAGAGTGGATGAAGGATTTAGAGGATGCTAGGGGATCAACTGAAAAAGAATAAAAGAATGGATGCAAAAAATGGCAAAATGGAGGTACAAGAGAAGTGAAAGAAAAAGGAAACGGAAGTCGCCCAAATTAAATTATAAGCATAAAGAATTGTAAGTAATGATTATGTAATAGCATAAGTAAACTAAGATGCGTTTGCGTTACCGCTCTCTCTCTCGCTCTCTCGCTTGCACTCTCGCTTTCGATCACTCGCTCACTCGTTCGCTAACACGTCCCAAATTGCGCTATCGTTAACAATAGATTTAAGGCGTTAGATATAAGATTTTAGGTAAATAGGTGTAAATAATTGTAAATAGTAAGGATAAGCTTTTATAAAACATGTAGAAGGAAGTGTTGTAAGAAATGGAAGTCATGTAAACCCTTAGGGGACACATTATGAATAAAGAAGAAGTAGATATTCTCAAAAAACCGATTTTTGGTACTTTTGACGGGACAAAAAAGTGATTTTCTTGCGAACAGGATCTGTTCAGATTTTGTCTCAACGATTTTTGTGCATTCCCAGGTAACAGAAAGAGCATGCCACATTCACTTTTTTTAGGTGTTTCAAGCAGACTTTTTTTTGCTTCCCGACCACTGTGCGGTGCAGTGTCGTGTATTCTTGCGCCACGTTTCGAATCCGACTTCGAGTATCCATTGGACGCGCTCGCGCTTCCGCGTCTTACTCCATACCGCCCACGTTTCGAAAGGGGCAATGGAAGTTGGCCTCATCTTTTAGGTTTAAATCTAGCTGACCCAGATTTCGGAAACTCAAGAGTGATCGACCTGATCATTGGAGCAGACGTTTGTCCTTATCTGCTTCTTCCGAACATTCGAAAAGGTCCCTTTAACGCTCCTGTTGCTCAGGGAACATACTTCGGTTGGACCTTATCTGGGAAAACTACAGGAGATTCGTCACCTAAATCAACTGAAGAGCCTTCTTTAGTACAAGGAATGCATGTTTTTGTGCAAAACACCGTAGCCTTTGACTTTCAAATGTTTTGGGATGAACGAGAGTTTCCATCAAAGTCCATACGGACGTCTGAAGAACAGGAATGTGAGGATTTCTTCGTTTCAACTCATTCGCGTACTACTGAAGGACGCTATGTTCGTCTTCCGACGAAGAAAAATATTTTATCATTTGGCAATTCTTTTCGGCCAGCCTTCCGGATGCTTTAGCGTATGGAACGTCGCCTCGCGAGTAACTCTTCCTTCTTTAGAGCTTATGAGGAATTTCTCAAGGAATCTTGGCCACATGGTGCCTGACACTGAGTCTTCTATTCGTCGTGACTCTTCTCGCTCCTTTCACCTTCCACATCAAGGTGTATTGCGTGAATCAAGCTCTACTACTAAGTTGAGAGTCGTCTTCGATGGATCTCAGAAGACTGAAGCTAGAATTTCGCTCAATGAATGCTTAAAAACTAGAGCCGTACTTCTCCCAAATCTGCTCGACATTTTGCTTTGTTGGAGGTGTTTTCGTATAGCTCTCTGTGCTGACGTACAGAAAATGTACCGACAAATCCAGGTACACCGAGACGATCAGGATCTTCAACTTATCCTGTGGAGAAAATTGCCAAATGATTTAGTTCAAACGTTTCGTCTCACCACAGTTACTTACGGGTTGTCTTGCGCTCCGTTGCATTCAACAACTCGCCCTTGATGAGGGTGAAAATTATCCAAAAGCAGGTGAAGTTGTACGTCAAGGGACATACGTGGACGACGTAATAACAGATGCAGATAACTTCGAGGAGGCAATTTCTTTACAGAATCAATAACATCGACTTTTCATAGCGGGCGGGTTTCCACTTCGCAAGTGGATGACAAGTGATTCTGATCTACTAGAGAAAATTCCAAGAGAACTTCGAGCTTCGTCTCAGCCTCTGTCTTTGGAATTCCAGCAATCGTTTCATATTCTGGGCCTCTCTTGGAATCCTCAACGAGATGTGATAACTTTCGACGTCCAATTACCAGCCTGTCCAGATGTCATCACTAAACGTAGCGTTTTGAGTCAGATAGCTTAACTGTTCGATCCGCTAGGATGGTTGAGTCCAGTTATCATAACAGCTAAGATACTTATTCGAACTCTCTGGCTTTTAAAGATCACCTGAGACGATCCTCTTCCGAACGAAGTTCGCCAACACTGGCTTGCGTATCGAGACGGTCTTCATAACATATCCTCAATCTAAATACCTCGTTGGATAAAATTCAGTTCATCTTCTGGTTCCTGTGAACTGCATGGATTCCCCGATGCTTCGGAGAGAGTCTTCGCCGCAGCAGTTTATCTTCTTGTGACCTCTGATTCTGATACGAAGTCAGTTGCGCTGTTGATTTCGAAAACTAAGGTGCCTCCCTTGAAACAGGTATCGCTACCAAACTTAGAACTGCGTGGAGCAGTTCTTCTCGTTCGACTTGTGCATCACGTTCAGCAAACACTTTTGTTGGATGTTCCCATTCATCTACGGTGTGATTCAACAGTCACGCTGGCCTGGATTCACGGACATCCCACACAATGGAAGACCTTCATAGCCAATAGATTTTCCGAAATCCAACCCACAATACCATTAGCAGTTTGGCATCACGTTTCGTCATCAAGTAACCCTGCTGATTGTGCTTCAAGAGGTCTCTCTGCCAAGGAGCTATCATAATTTTCTCTTTGGTGGCAAGGCCCAAATTGGTTGCTGTTTCCTGATCTTTAGCCACGAATTCCATCATCAGTTAATCCTGAAGTGGACTTAAAAAAGCGAACATTCAAAGTTCATACTTCTAGTTGTGTTCCAGCTATGTGGGTGCTTCTCCATCACTACTCTTCTTTGGATAAACTTCTACGAGCTACTGGTTGGTTACAACGATTTATCCAACATTATTTTCAGCAATCCTTTTCAAAGCCATAATTCCTTTCACCTTCAGAAGTTAAGAAAGCTTGCCTAGATTGGATTCGGCACGAACAGCTACTTTGAAGCAGACATAAAGGTTCTATAATCAGGAAGGTCTCTTCCTTCCAAGAGCAAGTTAGGTCGTTTAACACCTTATTTAGATTCCCAACAACTGCTACGTGTAGAATGTAGGTTGAAGAATTCAGCCTTGGATCCTGATGAGAAACACCCTTTCATTCTCAGCTCTGAATGAACGATAACGACTCTTCTTATTGATCATCATCATCGACGTTGTCTTCATGGTGGTGTCCAGCTCACTCTCGAAACCTTGAGGCAAACCTACTGGATTCTCCGTGGTCGATCGGTTGTGAGGGCCATTATTCATCGATGTTTACCATGTCTACGACATCGAGCTGTAAAGCCTCAACAATTGATGGCAGACCTTCCACCTATTCGCTCTACTCCGAGTCGTCCGTTTCTACATACTGGCATCGATTATGCTGGACCCGTTTACTTGCGTATAACTAAGGGCCGTGGTTATCGATCATATAAGGGCTACATAGCAGTCTTCGTTTGCTGTTCTAATCGAGCTTGGAAGCTGTGTCGGACTATACGGCTGATGCCTTTCTAGCTGCCTACTACAGATTCATTTCTCGACGTGGAATTTGTGCTACCTTGACCAGCGATCAAGGTACAAACTTCGTTGGAGCGGATGTCAAACTTAGAGCGATTATTTCAGCAGCTTCAAAGGAGTGAGCAGTGAAGTCAGCGAAACCCCACCTACGGCGAGTCATCGTAGGTACTACCTTTACATATGAAGAAATTAGCACATTTCTGGTTCAAGTAGAGACCTGTTTAAATTCAAGACCTCCTCAATCCATGTCCGATGGTCCTGACGATCTTACGGCTGTTACTCCAGGTCATTTTTTGATGGAGAACCTCTCAACAGTATCCCTGAGCCAAGTTACATTGACTTTGCCTCGAATCGCTTATCTCGATGGCAATTGTTACAACAAATGCGTCAGCATTTCTGGCAACGTTGGTCCTCGGATTACCTGAAAGAGCTTCAACCTCGTTCGAAGTGGAGAACTCCTTATCCATCACTTGAAGTTAGCGACCTCGCTTTTATCCGTGATGAAAATTCACCATGCACAAAGTGGCCTTTAGGTCGTGTCGTTGAGCTTCATCCCGGTTCTGATGGTCATGTGCGCGTTGTGTCTCTCCGCAATGCGAGTGGTTTGTTTAAGCGCCCTATAGTAAAATTGTGTCTTTTACCAAGGGCGCAGGAAAATGTTTAAATCTCGTCCCAAAGTGCCGTGTACTTTCTTTTCGGTTGTGTTAGTTGAATGTTTCAATTTATTAATTTCTGTCTTGTTCTGTTAATGGCAGTTTTAACCACTTATTTATTAGATCGTCGTTAGAAATTTCTAATGAGTTTTTTTCTTAAAATTGTAATCTTCATGGTTATTATCAAATTATTATTATTTTTTACTGGAATAAACTGTGTGAATCTTTTTAATTTTGTCCCAACAAAGCGGGCAGAATGTGCGGAATTGACTGATATTTTCTATTGAGTAGATTGTTACATTTTAATTTCATTTATTTGACATCGACTTTTCATTTTAAACTTGCATTTCTTATGTTTACATTTTAATGGAAGTCCAATTTTAAAGTGTTATCGGTTTCTTCTTTTATCCTTATTCTGCTATCGTTGAGTCTTTTTATTTCAATCAGTGAGAGTCTTCCGTACCTTTTGTAAGCAAATTTAGTCGTCGTCCGAACGTTAAATTGAGAACTTGTCTCGTTGTTCCGCTAGACAAGTTCAAATTAATTGTATATAAATTTTACAAATGATTTAAATATAGACAAGTTCGATTTTTTGAGCAATTTTGTTAACATTAAAATAATTCAGTTTCATTATTTATTCTTAGTGACCTGTCGTTTAATGTACTTATCGTCAAGAAGGTTTATCAACATTGCATCGTTTTTTCTCACATAAACTTCTCTCGCTCGCGAACAAAAGAGATGTTATTTTTTGCGTCCAGTGCTGCTTGATGGTCAACAGTTTACACTTCAGCGTTTCATCCCCTGTGCATCTCTCTAACACGTGCTCCCATGTCTCCAGTTCATACCCACACACTCTGCATGCTCTCTCTTCTTCATTCTCCCAATATCTGCATTCCCTCATCCCTTCACCCATTCTGAACCTGATCACTCGGTTCCATTTGCTCTCCTTTTTTATCTTTTTCAGATATTCTGGCTCTGTTTCTCCCTTAACTACCCTATACCATCTATTATATGTTGACCTCACGATTTTATCCCATCTCTCTTCTTTCTGTTCTACTATCATGTCCTGCTCTACCTGCTGCCACTCTCTATTTGCCTCTCCTAACCCACATTTTCTTTTCATCTGCATTCTGCCCTCCTCCCATTTCGATCGTTCCATGTTGCCCCTCTCCTCTCTAATTTGGATTCCCCTCAGACATGCTTGCGCTATCTTACTCCCCTCCCCCCTTTTTAGCTTCTCTTCGAAATTCCACGCTCTTTTTAGTTGCGTTATTACCATGTTCTCCCAACTTAGTTCTTCTCTCAACATATACCCTGGACAACTCCAACTCACTCCCATTACCCATCTCAAGAACCTTTCCTGTGCACTTTCTATCCCTTTGTATTCCCTCCATCCCCAAATCTCTACTCCATAGCTAATTACTGTCCACACTAACACATCAAACATCCAAACTCTCGTCTTCCAGTCATCCTTGAATCTTCTCTTACCTATACCCCACACTTGTCCCATTATTTTACTCGCACTCTCAATCCTCTTTTTTACCTGCAACTCATTTACTCCCCCAGATTTAAACCAAAAACCTAGGTAGCAGAACTCCTCGACTAGTTCTACAATCTCGCTACTCATCTTCCATTCATATTCTATTTTACTTTTCCTATTTCTGAAATAAACTATTTTGGTTTTTCCTACATTTACCGTTAGGTCTTTCTCTCTTACGTAGTCTTCGAAAACTCTCATCATTAGCTTCAATCCTCCTTCCTCTTCCGCTAACAAAACTCTGTCGTCCGCATGCGCGAGAGAGTATATTTTACTATTACCCAGGATCGCGCCTCCCTTACCCTTCCTTTCTAACTTCTCTTCTAGGTCTGACAACAGGATACTAAATAAAAGCGGACTGAGTGGACAATCTTGCCTGACTCCTCTTCTCGTCCAGAAAGGCTCTCCTTTTTGTGTTCCTACTCTCACCCTCGCTCTGGTTTCCACGAAAATTTCCTTGATCCTTTCTCTTAACCCTTAGTCCACTCCCCTCTCTTCTAGGGTTTCCCAGAGCACCTTCCTATTTACCGAATCAAACGCTGCTTTAAAATCCACAAACAGTGCTATCAACTTTCCCTTCTTCCTCCCTAAATTCCTGCTCACCAGGTAGTTAAGTACGTAAACATTGTCGATTGTTCCCATCCCTTTCCTTAATCCTGTCTGGTTATGTGGTATAATTCCTTTTTCCTCTACCTGTCTTTCTAGCCTTTTCTTTATTATTTCAACATAAATTTTATATCCCGCCGACATAAGTGTGATTCCTCTGTATTCCTCTGTCTTTTTACCCTCTCCTCTCTTGATTATTGGTACTACCAAAACCGTTCTCCATTCTTTTGGCCACCCTTCTCCCTTACACACCTTATTGCATATTCTCCATATCTCTTCCTGCACCCCCTCTCCTCCATATTTCAGAGCCTCGTTTTCTATGTCATCCTCTCCTGTAGCCTTATCTTTTTTGAGCTTTTTTATCACCTCCTTTACCTCCTCTCTACTTATCTTATTTTCTGCATCCTTCTCCTCCTCTACTCTTTTCCTTCCTTCTCCTCTTACCATATTCTCTACTCCTCCGAACTGCTTCTTAAAATACTCTGACCATTCACTCATCTCAATTTCTTCATTTATCCCTTTCCTTCTTCCTCTTTCCCTGTTTATTATTTCCCACTCCCTACCTTCCCTTACCGCATTCTCTGCCTCTTCCTTATATCTGTTTTTTGCCTCCTGTCTCTTTTCGTCCAATAACTTCTCATGCACTTTTTTCCTTTTATTGTATTCTGTTTTCCCCAACTCTCCCTTTCTTCATCTTTTTAAATACTCCCTCAAATTTTACTTACTTTCCCTACACTCTGCATCCCACCATCCTTTCTTTTTCCCATCCTGCACCTCTTGCGGCCTTACCTCTCTCTTTATCACCTCTATCCTTTCCCTTAACTTTGCTAGCAACCTTTCCACATCTTCCTCCTGTGTATTTACTTCAGTCCCATTCTCCATCTTTTCTTTGTATTCTGTAAGTTTTTCTCCTCCTCATCTACCCATCTTAGCATTATTCACTGTCATCCTATTTCTTTCTATTCTACCTCTGTTCCCTCCTTCGCCTTTTAGAGTCGCAATTACCGGGAAATTTTCAGAACCTATCTCATTTCCAACTTCCATTTTATCTATGATCTTTCTTATCCTTTCTTCAGCCAGGATTTAATCAATCACTGTTTCTCCCTTTCCTACGTACGTTAACTCCCCCTCTTAATCTCCTCTTATATTTCCGTTACATATGAACCATCCTGCCTCTCCGACCATATTCAAGAGTATTTTGCCTTCCCTGTCTAGTTCTCGGTGTTTCGACTTCCTGATAAATGTTTCATTTTCCTCATCAAACACTTCTCCCCCCAATTCCCCTGTCCATGCGTTTAGATCACCCCCTATCAACACTAGCTCTTCCTTTTTTTCCTCCATCCATCTTTTTATTATTTTTCACCCATCTTCTCCTCTTCTTCTATACACGCACACCACGTCGACTTTTACTCTCCCCACTTTTATTCTCCTGACTATAGTACCCTCCATATCTGGCTCATTATGTCCTTCTTTCCGTTTTATTACCAATTCTTTCCTCACCCCTGATACCATGCCTCCCATTCTCCTTCCCCTCTCATGTTCCTTTCTTGCTTCCTGCATTGTCCAAATGTAGCCATTTGGTACGTTCCTTTGAAGAACCGTCTCTCAACCGTCTTCTCATTTACCCACGTTTCGGTCATCATTATTACGTCCCATTTATTTAGCTCCTCCCAGAAACCTCTATCCTTATTTTTTAAATCTGACACATTCCAGAACGCTACTTTTATCCCCTTTTCACCCTCTCTTCCCCTTTTCCTCTCTTTCATTTCCTCGTGTCTTCTGCAAAACCCATCACTTCCTCCTCTTTCTTACTCCCTTCTTCTCCCCTTCTACCCTGTGACCATTCTCCTGCTTTTAAGCCCTCCCTTTCTTCATCCCATATCCAAACTGTCTCATTTACCCACAGTCTGTCTCTCCCTATTCTTACCCTACTCCCTCTTCTCCTCTCCTCCCATGCTCTTTCTTCAATTACCCATCTTCTCTTTCTCTCCTTCCATATCATATCTTCATCAATTCTTTCCTTTCTTCCCCTGAGCTCCTTCTTTTTCATCATCACCTCTTTCTTGTCCTCCTCACTTCCCAGTTTGACGACGTAGACCCTAGACTTTCCTTCTAGCTTACTGCCCACCCCCTTTATTTTCTCCACCCTGACATTTGCCCCTATGTCTCTCATAAGTTTATCTACCTCTTCCCTTCCCGTCTCGCTTTCCACTTGCATTTTTTTGATCACTACGTTTCTCTTTTTCTTTTCTGTTTCCTCCTCCATTTTCCTCTCTAGTCCTAGCAATCTATATCTTATTCTCTCATTTTCCTCTCTTAAGTTCCCCTCCCCTTCTTTCTCCTCCCCTCTCCCCTGGCCCTCACGATTCTTTTTGCATTCAGATCTGCTATATAAGTTACGCACTCTCTCCTCCAACTGCCTTATTTCCTTTACCCTTTCCTCCTCACTAATTCTCTGTATATTCTCCATATTTTCTAGTTCACTCCATACTTTTTCTTTTTCCTCTTTCCAGCAAGTTTCCCACTTCTCTTTTACTTTCAGTATCATCCCTTCCGTACCCCTCCCCTGTTTCTTCACCTCTTCTATCCCTCTATTTATTTCATATATTAGTTCCCTTATCAGATTTTCTATTATATTATCCCCTCCTACCTTGGGACTCTCTGTTGGTGTCTTTATTTTGCTTCTCTTTGTGAGCTTATCCTCCACCCCCTCGTCTTCCCCTTCTTCTCTATCCCTCTTGCTATCCTCCGATTTCTCCATTTCAGAATCTGACCCTGCACTCTTTGAACGCCACCTAGCTAGGAATTCTCTAGATCCCGTGTTACTCGTGCTAGCGAGTCTTTCACGGTTCGTTGGTCTGCCCTTACTCCTGCGACTGGTTCCTCTCTGCCGCGCGAATTCTTCCGCTCCTCCCTCCTCGCCTTTACTTGGCGTTTCGAACCTCTCTCCCTCGTCACTGCTTATCTCACCCGCCCCCTTCCCTTCGCCCGTCGCTCTGCTCGGCTCCGAACTCGATCTCCCATCTTCAGATTAATTTCCCGACTCGTGGCGCCCTCGTGCGTTGTTATTTCGTGCTGGACTTCTAGTTACCGGCATCTTACTTTACGATTTTAGCACTTACCTACTAAGCTAAGTATTCACTTGCCGCCTTTAACCCTCTCGCTTCCTTGACCCCCTTCCCCTCACCCCTCCTTTCTCCTTCACCCTATTTTCTGTTAAAAAACACCGTAATTGCTGTTTTCACCCTCACCTTACCTCACCGTTTATCTCCTACATCCCCTGCACGTTCACTACTAAACTCCCACACACCTGGTCTGCTCCCACCTCGCAAACTACCAGTATAAATCGGACTCCGATTCTAACCTCCAAAATCACACACTCACCTCTTTTTCTCTTTTTTATCCTTTCTCTGCCCTGCTCAACCCTTCCACTCAATCACTTTCGTCCGCCGCCTCTCAACACTCCGCTCACCAAACCCTTTCACTCCAAAAAGCACCTCTTTCCCTTCACTCGAGCCAAAAAGAACACAGTATGCATAACTAAATCAGCTAATGTTGGAGAAATAGGAGAACCCATAGGTGTTCCAAATATTTGTCTGTAAAAATTGTTATTAAATTTAAATACTGTTTGTTCCATTAAAAATTTTATTCCTTCAAATTTATTAATAGGTAAATTTGTATAGTTTTTTATATAAATCCATCTACTTAAAATACTATTGATAACTAAATCAATTGGAACATTTGTAAATAATGAAGAAACATCTAAAGAAACCATGATATGATCAGATGGAATTGTTTTATTAATTATTTTATTTTTAAATTCAAAAGAATTTTTAACTTGAAGTTTTGGTACTATTAATGCTTTTTTAAGAGTGTTATTAAAAATATTATCCATTTTATAAGTAGGTGAGTTGATTAATGAAACTACAGGTCGAAGTGGACAATTATGTTTATGAACTTTAGGTAACCCATACATTCTAGGAATGTTAGTATCATGAACTAAAATATCTTTGCGTAATAATTCTTCACCTAAATATCCATTAATTCGCCAAGAATTTAACAATTTAATGTTTTATTTTTTAATTCTTTTTCAGGGTTTTCATTTAATTTTTCATAAGTTGTAGTATCATTTAATAATTCTTGCATTTTTAAAATATAAGATTCCTTTTTAAGTATTTCTGTAATGTTACTTTTATCTTCAAGAGTTATTAGTAATTGTTTATTAGATTTGATGAATCTTTGTGTTTCAATAATGTTTTGTGTTAAGACTCTATCCACTTGTGTAATTTTATTATTCTGTAAAAAATTATATGCTGTATTAATTATTCTATGTCTTAACAAATCACGATCTTCAATCTTTTCAATTAAACCATTATTTGAATCTATATCTTTAACAATATCCAAAATTATTTTACGTTTGTTAAAAAGGAAGAACTAAATTTATTTTCTAACCTTAACATGTCATTCACTTTGTCTGGAATAACGACATTACTAAAATTTATTATCCAAGGATCTTTAAAATCACAATTATTTGTATCTTTATGTTTATTTATATTAATAGGTACTTGAACTTCACTTTTAATTTTTAAATTTTTAAATTTTTTTCCAATCTTTGTTGATCTTTTAAATTGTTTGTTGTGGTATTTAATTGTATTTCTAAAATGTTAGTATATATATATCAGTAGGCAATGAATTTCTTAAATTAATTTTGATATTATTAAAATTTTGTTTTAAATATTCTAAATGGACATTCAAGTCTTTGATTTCATCATTAAGCAAACGATGTTCTAAAGATTCTACCATGAAATTAACATGGGTTTTTTGCACTGCGACTATAAAATTGTAAATTTCTAACATTCCTAGTAGAATTAGTAATATTCTTTGGTAATAAATTGTGAAACCTACAATTGACAAGAAATGATTCTCTAGTTTTTAAATTATTAATTTTCTTGTTCAAATTGATGAACTTTTTTACTTCTGTAAAAGAGGTTGGAAAATTATTTTTGATTTCGTTGAGATACATATTGCTGTGAAGAACAATTGTAAAAAAGAACTTAAATTAATTAATTAAATTACTAACACTTCATATATAATTTGGAGTAACCGTAAATTTCAAGACACAAATTCGTTAAATACCATGTTGGATTGACAATTATTGTAAAAAAGATAAATTAATAAATAGAATTTAAATCTCACTATAAAATTAATAATTTTTTAATAAATTATTAAAGATGTTAGAATTATTCGATGACGTAAACCCCTAGTAAGGATAAACTTCTAAATTTAACAATAAAGATATAATAAATTATGTCAAAACATAATATTAGTTAGATTAATGAAGATGTTTAAGCGAGGTTGTTTGTCTGAGTGTTGTAAATTTATAATAATATAATATAGGTTGGTAATGACATACTTCAGACCAAAGAAAGGAGATTCGTTGTTTAATCCTTTATTCCAAATTTGCTGCCAACGTCTCAAAAACTAATGTTTTCCTCATCAGGACAATTTTTGTTGAATTTCGAAGTATCCTGAACATCTTAAGTTTTTCCAACTAGGTTTCTATTACTCTTTCTTTGTCACTATATAAATAATTATATAATTTGGGTTTTAATTTATATCATTTGAGTAAAAAAAAATTTTGCTTTGAGGTTAAAAAATTTGTAATTTAAATATTTACCTTCAAACTCTTCATTTTATAGTTAAAATATTGTTTCCATGTCATTCATGTCCGTTAAATTGTTTTTAGTCATCTAAATTTAAAATTGTAATCTAATAATTTTGTTGTAAATAAAAACGGAAACAGAACGAACGTTATGCTCCATTTAACAAAGACAGAACTAGCAATGACGTATCATCAATTTTTTGCCTAAGGTACCATAGTTTCTAGATAAATCTAATTACTAAATTAAATGTAAGAGTTAGAAAATTAAACATTGTTAACAATCCATAACAATTATTTTGAAATTAAAAAAAAAAAAAACTACTATTGATGATTAATTAATTGTACATACAATAATGTAAAAGAAATTTTTTTTTGTATTAAAAAATTACATCAATTTGCAAATTTAATAATTCAAATAATTTTTTATTAATATGTATAATGTTTCAATTTATTTGTTTTTTATTTTTTAAATTGAAGAATCCCAAATTATATTATATATTGACCTGTAATTATCAAGATCTGAAATTAGATTCAAGCAATTATCACTGTTTTTCTTAATAAAAAACATTTCTGCTATTAATCTTTTAAATTCATTAGGTTCTAAATTAGGTATTTCTATAGGTAGAAGTATGTGGCTCTAAATTAGTTCTAATTAGGTAGCTTTTAAATCCATTAGGTAAAAATGTAGCATAACGTTCGTTATGTTTCCGTTTTTATTTACAACAAAATTGACAAAATTATTAGATTACAATTTTAAATATAGATTTAACTATTATTATTATTAACTATTATATACTATTAACAAGATTTTAACTATAAAATGAAGAGTTTGAAGGTGAATATTTCAATTACAAATTTTTTAACCTCAAAGCAAAATTTTTTTTTACTCAAATGATATAAATTAAAACCCAAATTATGTAATTATTTATATAGTGACGAAGAAAGAGAAATAGAAACCTAGTTGGAAAAACTTGAGATGTTCAGGATACTTCGAAATTCAACAAAAATTGTCCTGATGAGGAAAACATTAGTTTTCGAAACGTTGGCAGCAAATTTGGAATAAAGGATTAAACAACGAATCTCCTTTCTTTGGTCTGAAGTATGTCATTACCAACCTATATTATATTATTATAAATTTACAACACTCAGACAAACAACATCGCTCAAACATCTTCATTAATCTAACTATTAAATATTAAATATGAGAAGTTGTAGGCTCCGGAAGCTACGATCATGGTTCCTTAAAGCAATCAATCCCGATGCAACTGGAACGTGTACGTCATCCGCTTTTGCTCCTTCTGTCCTAGAAGTTAAGCAAGAGCGGGAAATTTACGCAAGATAACATCGGGCAACACTGTTCCTTGGAGGCAGGGTTTTAGCCGCGGATGACCTTACGTGGCAGACGGGACAGTTGAAGATAAAGTTTTCACCTCTGGATACTTTTTTAGAGCTACCAATCTTTGTAGAATGTTATGAGGAACAGTGTTGACGAACCAGATGACGTGACCCCAGAAGAATAGCCTTTTGCATCCGATCTGCGATGGAATGAGCCTGACGCTGGCAAGATGGAATCTTGTTAAGTTGGCTAATAAATAAAGCTTCCATACCCCCAAGACAGCCGATTATGAGAACTACAAGATGGACTTTGTAGCCTTGGTACAGCCTGCTCAGCTCGAAAAGAAGTGCTTGATATTTCGCCCATTTTTCCTCCTCCTTTTCCGTGATATTACCATCGGCTGGTGCCGAGAATTCAATCACGTAAATGATCTTGCTCTTTAGATCTTGGAGGACAATATCAGGCTTCGTAGCACTCATACGTTGTGTGGTGGAGAATGATAAATTCCAGTAGATCTTACACTGATAATTCTCCACAATGGACTCGAATTCCCCCTGGGCGTATGGCAAGACGGGCAATAGATCAACAGCATAGATGTGCCTAAGATGGTAATGTAACACTTTTAAAGCCGCATCGTGTCTCTCTATGTACCCGTAGCGTGCGTATTTTGAGCATCCACTGAGAACATGTCCAAGTATTTGTGGCTCTTGCTTGCACGCTCGGCAGGTACATTCATTATGCGCTCGCGGTAAACTAAGGTGTCTATAACGCTGTCTCGACAGGCAAAAGGAAATCTCTCAGTCTCCCTTCTCAATCCAGCAGACTTGAGAAACATGTTGGACAGACCCATCGAGAGCTCTTATCTACGTATAATGCCGTAGAATTTACTATGAAGGGGCTTGTCAGCATGTTTTCTTAGTAGAAGCGTATGTTCTGCTTCCTGTACACGACTTTTGAGCACCAAAGGTGTTAGTTATGCTAGGCCATGTGTAGTATCACTGGAATCAAACTGGAGGCCAAGCTCATCTTTGTCACGGTATAGACAAGCCGCAGCATTGACGACTTCATGTTGATGTCAATTATCATCATTATTATGTTGGCCCACCTTCCACACACAGATACTTATGACCTGGTACTTCGCTCTGCTTAGTAGATTCGTGGGTGTCAGTCGTTGTTTCGGAACGCTATATTCTGCTTGCGTATTCGTCATAATTCACGAGTATATATACTGGAGAGACAGTTTTTAGAGATCCGACAATCACACTGGAGAGCCCTATAGGGATCCAGCATTCATCCTGAAATGCCCGTTTATAGGGTTCCAACATTCATACTGGAGAGCCCGTTTATAGGGATCCAAACATTCATTCCTGTACTGGCATATAACTTACGCTTCGTTCACGTCCATATATTTACTCATGTAATCTCTTTTCTTCTATGGCTTTTTAATTTTTTTCGCCTTAGGGTCTCATTTACACATTCACACCATTCTTTCCTCGGTCTGTCTTCAAGTACGCTAGCATTTATTTTACCTAAATATAATTGTTTCGTCAGTCGTTCTCCTTTCAATCCCTCAATATGCCTAAACCATCTCAACAAATTTCTTTCACTCTTATCAGACAGTGTTTCCTCTGCACTAAATTCTTTGATATTCCTCCCATTATTGCCTTTTTCCAGTAGCGTTTTATCGCATACATTGCGCAGGAATTGCATGCCAATCGCGTTAGCTTAACTCTTATCATCTTTTTTTGTTAAGTCCAGGTCTCGCTTACGTGCAGCACAGTGAGTGCAAGTACATAATTATATATTGCAATTTTTGATTAATTTGTTACATTTTCATTTTTGGTAATGGTTGTTACACTTCTGATAACCTTCCTATCCTCGTTTATAAGCTATGCTATCTCTCAATCGATCTCTTCGTCAGTAGTAAATAAACTTCCAAGATACACGTACTTCTCAACGTGTTCTATGTTCTCATCTTCTAAGGCTCATGTCCTTCATGCTAGTATTTAATCTGCTTAATATTCTCTGCAAGCCTTCGATTGATTCTGCGGTAAGAACCTTATCATCGGCAAACATTAACCCACGCACCTTCACTGTCCCGATATCCACAACTTCTTCGTCAAAGGGGGCCATGCTTAGACATTTATCCATTAATATAATTAATAGCCAAGAGAATATAACGCATCCTGGCCTAACACCTTGCATAATATCGAACCAGACACTCTGTAGTCGATTCATCCTTATACTTGCTTTGCTACCTGTATATATTGTTTTTATTGCTTTTAGGAGCCATCCATTGACTTCGTACTCTTTCAGGACTTCCAAAAGCGTACTTCTATCCACCGAATTAAATACTTTTTTCTGCGATGTGTCTCAAGCTAAATATCAGATTCGCACATGATCTTCCTGGCATACATCCACATTGGACTTTCCAGATCTTTTCTTCTGTTATTTTCATTACCCTACGAATAAGTATTTTTGAATATATTTTCCCTACGGTACTTAGTAAGCTGATACCTCTGTAAATATTGCAGTTGCCTTTTATCACCCTCCTCTCTGCATATCAGGGGCAATACAATCCGTACTTGCAGCCTTGGCATTCTTTACGTTCTTAATCATATCCCTAATCTCAGAGTGTGTAGATTCTTTCAACCGGGTTTTCCAACTTATATTCTATGTTGCACATGAGCTGCTCCAAAGCTTCACCACCCAATAATTTCTTGATAAAACTTCTCCAAACGACTTTTTATCCATCCTTATCATATGCCATATCACGCTTGCTTTTAATAATCCCGAAAAATTCTGTACTTCTAATTCCTTTCTTTTTGATCTTGACCCATTTCCAATATAATTTCTTATTTCCTTGAAAATCGTTTTGCATTTTCTTATCTTGTCCAGCTTTCATTTTACCCTTGCTTTCTTTAGCCAGTATTTCTACGTTTCTGTTCTTGTCCCTATAATCGCTTTCTAGTTTAACTCGCTTGTCATTACCAAGACCTGTAATATTTAACTTTCTTAGTTATGCTTGATTCTTCTCGTTAACAACAACATAGAAATAACGAAAGTCCCTGCATAGGGTTATCCACAAAAATTTTGTTTGCCTCATAGTTACGTTTTTTGTAAAAGAATTAAAATGTGAAATTAAAACTTAATTTTGTTTATTTAATAATTTACATGTAATAATTTACTAAACAGTGATAAAATACCTACCGAAAATGTCGTTCTTTTAAAGAAACATGTGGCGCCCTCACGGCGCGAAACACATGGTGTGACGTCACGCGCCATCAAAACCGAAGAAAATACATTGTCAGTTTGACAAAAACAATCGAAATAATTAATGATCAACGTTTTTTGGTAAAAGGGTTTAATTTTATGAAGTATCAATATGCCGGGATACGTGAAAGCTAGTTCGGATAATTTGCCAAAAGTGAGTACAGTCATGATGAGTGATTTTTTTGTGAAGTGCTCCAGTTTCGACGTTGCTGAGACTCGAAGAGTTAAAGCGAAAAAGTAAGTAAATAGCATAAATGATGACAATATTTTGAAACTTTTATTTTTATTTATTTAGTTTATTAAACGATTTAAACAATGTAAACACTTTGGTACACGAAGTGAAATCACTCAATATTAAATATTTGTATGTGCCTGTCGTAGGCTTTTAAAGGATTCAGGTATTCAGCCGAGTGCCGAAGTTCAGAAGAATTTGGAACGAAATCTATACCTGGCGTCCAAGTGCCTATTGATTTAGACATTCAGAAGATTACTCAGCTATTCTTCTGAAAGCCTGGCTATTTTTAGCCATATTTGAGGCAATGTAACACGATCAGCAATTTTTGTTCTAAAAAATGCTAACGCCATCGTTTCGTACACATTTTTATTTTCCATTTCCATTCTTGATCATCCCGAAACGATTTTTTTCTCCGAGATATTGCACATTAACCGTTTCATTTTCTATCTTGATTGTGGAACAATGCAAGGCGAAGAGTCATTTACTCAAAAATTAAAATTGAAATCGACTAAAAAATGAACAATTGTCCTTCAATTCAAAGTAGATAATCTCTTATAATTTCTATACAAACAAAAATTTAAAAAATAAACCAAATAAAAAGACGAAAACATCCTATTTTTTTTTGTAATTCGGTCGCGGAAAAAAGTAAATGACTGTTGTTTAGGACAGCTGTAAAGATCTTATACAGTGTGTTCAAACAAGTTATTGGCCTGTAATTCTCTGGGTTGGACAAATTGCCTTTTTTCGGCAGGAGTATAGTGCGTCCTAACACCAGCCACTGCGGCATGGGCGTCTCCGACTTTAAATATGAGGTAAATATGCGGGCCAAATGTTGTTGTATAAAAGTAAACTTCTTCCACCAAAAGTTCTTGATACAATCCGGTGCAGCAGTGGAAAAGTTCTTCGTGCCTTTAAGTGCTTTTTTCACCTCTTCGGCAGTGACTCCAGTGTTTTCGGGATTTTGCATACCTCTCTCCAAAAAGTCTCTACCTCCTTGGGCTTGGGTGGATTTTTTATAGAAACAGGGAGGTCGCTGAAGAGGCGCGATGGGTCAGCGAGAAACTGTTGATTTTCCCTGATCCATCTATCCCTCTTCTGTATTGTCCTCCTTACGTCAGATAACAGCCGTATTTTGTCAACAATATGCTGCTTGATTGTCAGCAGCTTTGACTTGTTTAGTGTGTGATTCAAGATCCTTAGTTCTTGGACGAACTTTCGAACCCTTTCCGTGAACGGTCTACCAGATGTTATGTAGTCAATCATACATTGAATACGGGACGCATTCTGTCTTGCCCATCCAATTTTCTTGTTCAGTTGATGTAAGCGTCTTCTTGTCTTTTGATCCATCGTCGGTTTTAGCCTTCGATTTGAATCAGCCAAAGCTCTCGCAGCACCATAAACTAAGCAATTGATGGGCCAGAGGGCGGACTCTTGCGAGATATCTCCACGAAGAGAGGCATCCATTTCAGCCAGATCTTGGGGCTTAAGAGGAACTTGCATGTTGATGTTCCTCCTTGTACTGAAATTGCGATCATCTTCCAGAAGGTGCCTGCTTTCTGCGGTTGGTCTTAATGTCGTTTCATCTTCGTCTGCAGCTTGTTCAAGCAGCGGTTAAGGAAGCGCTCCGCGTACATATCCATTTTTCCGGAGGTAGTCGGCTTGATTTCGCAAAGACTCATGTGAAACGTGCTGAAGCTCTTGGTGTTCCTGGCACCACAGAGTATGCATACTCGCCATAAAGCCTCCGCGATCAGGGATAATGCTGGCATCGTAGCAGTCTAGCACGTCATTCTTAAGTTGATCCGTTCACTCAATGTGGGCGTTTCGCCGGTTCGTCATCGTGTTTCCATCTAAATTATTTTCAGCACCCCGAACTCTAGGATGATCGGCATTGTTTGTCGATCCATTGTCGGGTGCTCTGCGCGTTCGATCGTTTTGAACCGCATCTACAACATTTTGGTGGTTTGTTGGTTGCATTGTTGTTCCCACGAGCAGCTAGGGAAAGGGTTCGTCCATCCTTGTAGAGCCCCGCGTGCAAGGATAAGGCTGATACTCTGAGAGGTCGCCGGTATCCCAGAGTCACCATTAAAGACACCTCACCCAGGTGCCCTGCAGCTTTCGGCACGGTTCTCACACCTTTGCTTAGGGGTTATTCCTTCCGGACCATCCCTGGACAATTGTCCGCGACTGCTTATTAATTATTGTAATTATTGTATGTATATATATATGTGTATATATATATATATATATATATATATATATATCGTAATATTAATTTGATTAGGTATACACATAACCTTTTTCTGAAATAGACAGTTCCTGATTTTGATATTTAACGTAAAACATAATTTGGTAGATCTTAACGAGTGGATTACGGAGATACTGCTGTTGGTTACGTAGAAATGAACAGAGATGATGGCACTTGTATTGTACTTTTTCGAGTTTGCCCGGAACACAAAGTTCGAGAAACGGAATATACTGTAATCAACGAAGTCGACGAGAAAGAAGAAACGATCAATTTAGTGGAACGTCAAACTTTTCCAGCTTCAGCAGGTATTTTTTTTTTTAAATTATAAATAAAATAATTTTAATTTAGATAGCAATTTCTTAACTGGATGTCAGTATTCAATAAAATAAAATAATAGACGAAGATATGCTGCTTAACAAATTAGATAAATATTTGATAAATAATCACAATGAATATTTTCGATTTAAAAAGGGAAAATGATTTTTTTTGTTAACAATAATGTACAACTTGGTTTCTTTGTTGAAGTTCCAAAGTTCCAAAGGAAAAAACTATTTCTAAAGTTTTTAGAAATAGTTTTTTTCTGTGTTAATGTTTTTGGACTAGGTGAATGTTGCATTGCTCCAGGTGTTGATCTTTTCCCGATCCTGTTCCAGTTTTTAAAAAACGAGAAAAAAATCTGTTTAGGTTGAAATAGATATTAAAAAATTGGTCTAGTAGATAGAAAATTGTAATCGAGAAAGCGCAGTATGTAGAGGAATTGTATGAACGATTGCGTTAGATATTAATTTCTTTTCCGTATGAGTACCAAAGACAAAAAGCATTGTATTAGGTTGATGTACCTAGAATTTATAAATAGCGAAAAAATGTAATTTATTTGAAATTGAAACTAATTTTGAAAACAAAAAATGTATTGTTTGTAGGCGGACGCAAGCATGAAATTGCTTTCATAATGTGGTTACATCGACGAAGCAAGGAACCAGCACCCACTTATACTACGTGTTATTGGAAAAAGCCTCCATTAGCGCGAGCAGTCACGCATGTTAAATATCTTAAAATCGAAGACATGAAGAATAAGTCAGAGGAAGTTGCAGTGGGAGGTAGCAGTACATTTTTAGATTTGGTACTGGAACAAATAAAACGCCATCACGACTGTCATAGTCCAAGAGCTAGCGACACTTAGGACGGGCTGATTTTATCCCGGCTGGAAAAATCCTATCATAAAAGAGAGGTTGCGATTATATTTTAGGTTAAGATCATACCTGCGTATTATGAAGTCAAGGCATGTGCACATTCATGTGAACATTGATGTTTGCTGATAGCTGACGATATGGACGTAAGAACTCATCGCATGGGGGGAGGTGGCTCCAGTCTAAAAGGGGAAAACCAGCTGGATGATGGTGGCTCAGAATTTGCGGTGTTGTACCGGCTATGTACGTTCCCCCCTTACCGATTGAGGGTGATACCACGAGCCACTCACGCTGACGAGCAATACATGTGGAGAGCGCGGTAAGTTATGTGTCTCGGATCCCGTCAGCTGGTAAGGTTTAGAGCACACCCGCACAGAGTATCAGCACGGCAAAGTCGAGCATTAGTGACTTCCCCCGTGACGAAGGTGAAGTTCTCAAGGTAGAAATCCAGGGCAGATTCGGCTCGCAGAGCGCTCCACTCTCTCTCCCTCCCCCCTCCCCTCTCTCATCCTTCCTTCCTCGTCGTCGGCTATCATGTCCGCTTGTCAGTGACGAGCCCAGGTTTACAAAACCCAAGTTACTTCGGAAAAACGGAGAACCGAAGGAATTAATCGTTTTTTTTTATATATTAACATTTCGTTAGTGTTCTGAGATTTAGGTGCGGCTCTCCCGTCGAAATTAATTTACGCTGGAAGATAAAAAGTGAAACCGCCGGAGCCAGTGGTTCATGTTTAGTGACTAGGCCACAAGATCGGTAATTCAAAATCTACCGCCTCACAAAAGGCACCCTTCAGTGATCCGGGTGTATATAAAATCCCTCGTTCTTGTGACAAAGTCTATATTACAGAAACCGGGAGCTCTGTGAGCCAACGTTTAAAGGAACATGTGATTAAAGTCAGGTTAAAACATTGCACGCAATCAGCACTAGCTGAGCATCATATTGAAACAGGACATAGCATTTTATTTGACAAAACAATCGTCATCGCGAAAACGTAAAATCTTTTTCCAAGAAAACATAGAAAAGCAATGTAAATCTTAAACACACCCTAATAACATCAATAGGGACAATGGATATAATACCAGTCCCCACGATGGGGTGCTCTGGCCAATCACAAGCATGGTACAAAATATGTGTAATAACATAACATTCAACTTTAGTTTCAGGTTAGCCCTGAAGAAGTGAACTGCAATGTTCACGAAACGCCAGCAAGATTCATAGTTTTGGACACGATTGAAACCCGGAAAACCTCCTTTAAATTCATTATAATATAAAAATTGTATTTTCTTTTATAGATATACATAGATACTGATACTGATAAAATTGTGTTTAACGTTTAAATCAATTTTGTCATTGAAAATGATTTCAAAATTGTTTTTAATCTATTTTTTCACCATTAAAGATTTAAATAATATATTCAAAAAACTAATCTTAATTTATTTTTATATTTGTATAATTTTGCACTGGCAATAAACAAGTACAGATTATAAAGATTATTATATTATTGTTAGTTGCGAATTTTATAATTATATTAAATTAATTAATAGCTACTAACTTTTCCTTCTTAGGACTATATATGTGTAAACATTTTTTTGGGGTTGGATAATATTAACATTAGAATAATGAAGTGACAGTGATGACGCTAAGGTGTTTGAGGCGCTCACTGTCACATACACAAAAGCACATACACGAGACCCCAAGCTGTTTTGAGGCGCTCGTGTATACATTTACATGCACTGCACAAATTTTAAACCAAAAATACGTATCAATGAAACTTGCACTAAATCTAGAAACAAAAATAGATAGGGATAAACAGGAATAATATTATAAAGTAGAATTTCAATTTAAGTCATGCGCCCTGAATCAAGATTTCAAATCGATGTCATTTGCGATATCATTCATCTATAAAATCTAGCAACATTACGAACTACAAACATCTGAATTAACCAAGGTACAATGTCAGTTATAAAGAAAAAACCTTTTTTTTTACTTGGATTGTAGGCTTGATTACTAGAAATAATACTGGGTAAAGACTGTACAAGAATAATATGATTGGAATGCTAAAAGAGCAATAACCATGAAACTCTGTGAATTCTATCAGTCTTTTATAAAAACCATTCGTAGTTGAAAAATATAAGTTTATTGATCTTAAGAGTTAAATGAAATCGTTAATGATAGGTTATCGAATAATTGGAAGCAGTGCGGCGGAGGAACACTGATCGAGCGAGAGAATTGTAATTTGGTAAAATATGACCAAATCCTCGCCCCCTGGTGTTCGACGGCTAAAAGCAGTGCCTCTCCCACCCACTAAATCAGAGGTAACGACTGAAATCGAAACATATTAGAAAATCAATCTACATCTTGATCGCGTCGCGAAAACAACGTAGTTTACTTAACGCAATAGCCCCGCGTATAAAAAGTAAAGATTCCGTCGGTATTAAGTTCGAATTGTTTTTTGTTTACCCTTTCGTTTTCGCAAGTTCGTGTCTGACGTAAAATTAAATTAATGATAAACGCAAAAAGTCGTAACCAGTTAATCCGTGCACGGTACTAGTTTTTCCTCTCAGACTTTCATAAAATAAAAAACCCTTTCCAAACCGTCAGCTTTTTAATGAAAACGGTTCTGACGGTCAAACAAATAAGAACCCTTTCCTTTTTCTGTTTTACGTGGGTGAGTAGGTCGTTATCCAACAAAGAATCGGTTCTTATTAACTTCACTTATCCGGGGATAACCACCGAATTGTTAAAAGTGAAGTGAAATAAACAATTACAGTTCTCAAAGGAGAATTACTTAAATTCTGCCTCTCGAGTGAATCCGGGAGTAGTGATAGGAAAAGTTGAATTGTGATCATCTGGATTATTGTGAATTGGTAATGTACCGTATCGTATAAAAAAACACACACACACTATTCTATTAATACACCCCCAGTGTTTTATATATATATATATATATATATATATATATATATATATATATATATATATATATATATATACCATATCAAACGATTATCACCTGGTTGTCATACATTATACATATACAGGGTGTTTTTTTTTAACTTTAGACAACGAAATATCTCAAAAAATGTCTGGAATAAAAACTTTTTATTTCCGAGGGGGAAAAAAGATTCGTTAACATTTACCCCACCCCCACCCCACAGGAGGCAGGGGTGGGGGTGACTTTGTAATGTCAAATGGCAACCCCAATTTTTTATCACAGATTCAGATTCTCCTTTACGAAATACGTAAGTTTTATTCGGAAAATTTGTTTCGATTCGCGATAGATCGCGCTGCAATTGCGAAAAATGAAATTGTTGACACTTCTTTTAGCTCTACCCAGGAATAACGACGCGGACGTAGTAGTTGTCTTAATTAAGTTGTGCTTAATTTCGGTGAGTCCCCTTGCCTCTCACCATCCATCGGGGTGCTTGCACTTTTGGCAACGGGACAGTAAAAGTGATAAAACTGTCGAAAACCATTCCCGAATGCAGTTGGTTGACGACAGTCGATTTTGGATGTAGACATTACATATCATCGAATCTCCACTGTCTACAATCCTCGACGTCATTCCGTCCGAGTGATAACCGCGTCTGTCCGTGCTTAACGTTTATTCATTAGGAAGGTTGATTGTGTTCATTTGATTTTACTTACGTTCAAATGGTAGCGCTGTAATTTTTTGTTTGCATTTTTATGAAAAAAAAAAAAAAAAAAAAAAAAAAACGTTAATCGCCCTGCTTATTTAAAGCGCTTGACAGCAAGCTACGTTACATCAAAATGGCGGAATGGGCGCAATAGAAATAGGAATTTTCAATGTGTACAAAATTTTATTTTTCAAATATAAATTCGAAAAAAAGTTTTTTTCCACAATGCTGGTATTATTAGTGATTTTAGAGCATATAATTCAATATGCAAAAATAAAAAAAAAATTTGGGAGACTCTATTGAGAGGGATAAACTTACCTGGATTTTTTTAGGACGGAGAAACACTTGAAAACTATTACTTAAGACTTGAAGCTTGTAACGAGATTTCCAATATAAATAAACAATCGCCAGCAAAAACACCCGTTACTTGGCAACTAAACGTCGTAAGTACGCGACCTGAAATTATTAGAAGAAATACCAAACAAAGTGTATAGTACCGCGCGCCAGGTACCTGTGGAGATGCCACTGGGAATCTAAAAATAAATGTAAATTCAGTTATAAAATACAAATCCGCATTAAAGGAGAGCGTTGGTTAATTCAATTGATTTCTTTGAGAAGAATAATATCTGAGGAGCATTCAATAAAACTTCGGTAACTTCAGAAAAAAAAAGAAAAACGTGGGTAGCGAAGTCTAAGCAAGGCTTACACAAAATTCAGAAATAGAGATACAATTGATAGATACATTCCAACAATTAACTACGTAAAATCATCATCGCAAATTAATTATTCAGAATTTAATAAATCAGACATTCTAGAAAATAACGACTTGAAATGTACGTTAAGGTTTGAAAAATATCAAAAGAAGTCAGTGTAAAAATGCTATATAAATGAGTTCGAGAGAAACAAAAGTTTTGAAACATGGCCGACCACATGATATCTCAGCGCCCCGATGTTCCTCCTCAAAGTCTCATTTCTTATGTAGTACAAGAGCTGGTGCAATTTTTTCCGGCTGATTTTTAAATGGCTGAAAAAATTATATAATATAGCCTCGGATGGGTACAATATAAAATCGAGTGACTGCCAACTCGAATCCGTTGCGTTTGTTAATAAAAAAATTGTTTATAGCGTTTTTTGAAATAAAGAACCGACCAATCTCGTTGTGCATGAAAATTTGTTAACATATAGTAAAAACATTGCTAAAAACGATTTCGAGTGACTGCCCCTCGAAATCCGTTGTTAAGTCGTGACTGCCAATCAAAAATCGCGAAAAATCTTGTTGAAAATTCGGCTGATTTCAAAATGCACGAACAAAACAACAAAAAATTAATTGAAGGCATAAGAAAAATATTCCCGAGTGACTGCCATGTCAAAGCCGTTGTTTTCTACTGACTGCCAGCCCCCAAAGTCCGCGCCGCATCGTCCGGACCGTGCTGCATCGCTCTGTTCGCGCTGTATTTTTCAAAAAGGTCAAGGTCATTCTTGAAGTATCTTTCAACGAGGAATCCAGTGGTGACCTTGAATTTGACCTTAAGTTTGATCTTCAAGATCATTTCAAGGTCAACTTTGTTTTTTTAAGTGGGAACCCCTATTTTTGACAACGGCAATCGAAAGAGCGGGAACTTTTACGTTGAAAAATGTACTTGGGTCATGGATCAAGGGTGACCTTGAACTCCAGCTGAAGGTTATTAGGCTTGAACCAGGTATGGGGGGGGGGGGGGTCCAATCTGTACTGCTGCGGCTCAGGTTTTCACGAAAAATGTAGAGATCATTCTTGGAGTAACTTTTAGCGAGGAATCCAGTGTTGACCTTCAATTTGACCTTGAGCTTAACCTCCAAGGTTATTTTAAGGCGAACTTTGTTTTTTTAATTGGGAACCCCTACTTTTGACAACGGAAATCGAAAGAGCGGGAAATTTTACGTTCAAAAGTGTATTTAGGTCATGGGTCAAGGGTGACCTTGAACTCCAGGTGAAGGTTATAAGGCGCAGTTATCAGGCTCAGGTGTTTACGAAAACCGTCGAGGTCATTATTGGAGTAACATTTAACGAGGAATCCTATAGTGACTTTAAAATTGACCTTGAGCTTGCGGTGATGTTCAAGGTCGTCCTTGACCTATAACCTGAGTACATGTTTGGACGCAAAATTTCCCGCTCTTTCGATTGCCGTTGTCAAGAGTAAGGGTTCCCAATTAAAAGAAACAAAGTTGGCCTTGAAATAACCTTGGAGGTTAAGCTCAAGGTCAAATTAAAGGTCAACACTGGATTCCTCGTTAAAAGTTACTCCAAGAATGATCTCGACATTTTTCGTAAAAACCTGAGCCGCAGCAGTACAGATTGGACCCGCCCCATACCTGGTTCAAGCCTAATAACCTCCAGCTGGATTTCAAGGTCACCCTTGACCCATGACCCAAGTACATTTTTTATCGTAAAATTTCCCGCTCTTTCGATTGCCGTTGTCAAAAATAGGGGTTCCCACTTAAAAAAAAAAGTTGACCTTGAAATGACCTTGAAGATCAAACTTAAGGTCAAGTTCAAGGTCACCACTGGATTCCTCGTTGAAAGTTACTTCAAGAATGACCTTGACCTTTTTGAAAAATACAGCGCGAACAGAGCGATGCAGCACAGTCCGGACGATGCGGCGCGGACTTTGGGGGCTGGCAGTCAGTAGAAAACAACGGCTTTGACATGGCAGTCACTCGGGAATATTTTTCTTATGCCTTCAATTAATTTTTTTTTGTTTTATTCGTGCATTTTAAAATCAGCCGAATTTTCAACAAGATTTTTCGCGATTTTTGATTGGCAGTCACGACTTAACAACGGATTTCGAGTGGCAGTCACTTGAAATCGTTTTAAGCAATTTTTTTACTATATTTTAACAAATTTTCATGCATAACGAGATTGGTCGGTTCTTTATTTCAAAAAACGCTATAAACAATTTTTTTATTAACAAACGCAACGGATTCGAGCTGGCAGTCACTCGATTTCATATTGTTCCCATCCGAGGCTATATTATATAATTTTTTCAGCTATTTAAAAATCAGCCGGAAAAAATTTCACCATCTCTTGGACTATAGTCCAAAAGAAACATCGAGGCTATGTCCAGCCGTGGGACGGAAAGTCTCTGACTCCAGACTCTATGTTCAATGCTTAACATGCGCGGTAAGCGGCCGAGGAACAGCTGATGTTGTTTGACATGCTTCGACTGAGGAGTATAGTTAGCAGTTAATAGCTCCTAGTAGTCCCAGTGTCTTTTTACTGGCAGTGATTAACAAAAGCCATCACTGACAGTGTTCAATGAATGACAGAGAGTCCAAGTTGATTGAGTGTTCCCACTGCTAGCGAGTCTCGCCTAGTGTAATGTGTGTTGCCTCTCAGTAACCGTAAATGTATGTCTTCGTTTTAGCATCGTTGGATGGCCCAGAATAATTTTAACCGATTATTTTGCACCATCCGTTTTCTCCATTTCAGAAACTTAGCGTCTGAGAGTCAGGCAGATGACAGTACCTAAAGACTCGAACCTAACCTCACAAAAGTTCTAAATACATAGCTTCCGAGTGGACTCGGATTAAATGTTTTTTTTCTCTAAAAATTAAAGAAATGACACAGAGTAAGCCTTCACCAAAATACAAATTCACCTCCTGTAAAGACTAACCTATTTTCTTATTATAATATTATTTACTAAATTTGAGATTCCCGTGTAACTAAAGTCGCCTGGATCAGAGTGAGAGTTATTCTGTATATAAAAAAATTATCTCGTTACAAGCTTAATTTTTTAATTTAAAGCGACCTTTCGCGACGAGTGTCCATAATAGACTTGACGTGAACAGAAAGTGAAGAGATGTGATTTTTGGAGACGAGCCCGTCGGCTCGGCGGAGATCGTGAAAAATAATAACGTAAAATAACAAGTGTGATCGAATTACCACGTCATGACACATAAAACGGATTATTATATGAGTACGCCTATTCGAAAAGAGCCCTCATGGTCACCGGGGCATTTTTGAAATTGGAACTTCGAAACCCCGTTTTTCGAAAAAAATGCATCTAAAGTTGCAAAATGCCAGAAGCGCACGTACTATATTTTTTCTTCGAACGTGAAATATAACCACTTTCGATTGCTTCTTGGACATGAAAGTAGTGCCAGTAGATTCGGCATAGGTCTTAATGTCAGTCACCACTCAAAATCGAAAATGATTATTTTGATCCTGACATAGAAAAACGCGAATATGACCTTAGTTAGAACAGGCCATAAGGTCCCTTTTCATGTGGACGTACACATATATCATTGGAGATTTATTGGCTATATAATAAATTTGAATAATCTATCAGTTGTTAAATATGCATATTTTAATATATAGTCCCATCTTAAAATGTTCATATAGGAAAAGAAGCTCGAAAAAAGGAACTGAAGAAGAACAAAAAGCAGAGGCAATTAGTACGAGCTGCTGTTCTTAAGGGAAAGGATCCATCTCAAATCATCGAAGAGATGGAAAAAATAGATCAAATGGGTTAGTACTTATTTAGGTTGCAAGATAAATCTTGGGCCTTATTGGATAGAGTGATGGTCGACTGAGGTAAGAGGGAATATTTCACATATCATTTACTAGATTCAGGGTGTCCTTAAAGGAGCAGGAAGAACAAAAAAAAAGTCGAAAAGTCCCATCAACTTTTGGTTCCGATACGTATTTTGGGAATTACAGAGCTTTGAAATTGTATGTAGGTGAGCCGCTTTTGTGACAGCCTACCTGCATGGAGACTAGCGATCGTCAGCACCACTTCCCCCCTAGCACCAAGTTCACGACGTCCGAGGTTACAAAAAAGCGAAATCTAAGCTCACTCGACAAGTTCAAACTTTTACCAATTGATTAATGAAATTAATAAATAAAAATCAATTGCAGTTTCAGTAATTTTTATCCAACTGTGCACGTTCCCACATGACATTTGTACAACTGTACACGTGCACAGTTGTGCGAAAAGTCTTACTTCGGAAAATGTCTCACATGGCATATGTCTCCGTTGGGGGGGTTTCCTGCGGATGTTTGAACATGATCTTCGAGAGCATTAAGTTGAGTTGTAACAGATGGTTTCGTACGTATTGTTTGCGCCCCCATTTACTGTTGCTTTAAAATTCCGCACGAACATAGTGGGCGGTTTGAAAGCAAGGATCGGGTGTAAATGATTCGGGCCGTGTTCGAATGGAATAATTAAGTCACGAAGTAAATACTTTAACTATAGAATGAAGATTTACAGGCATAAAGTCGATAAACGTCGGTCTTTTTGATATCCTACGGTGGAAGTATTTACTTCTCAATCCACTTCGCCAATTCGGACGCGGCTTGGGTCGCAGGTGTAACCATACTGATGAACGATGGCGCTGTCAGAAAATATAGAAAATGTAGAAAAATGCGTGCGCTCTATCAGCACATCTGAGAACTTTTCATACCAACCTCGCGTAAAACTACCACAACAATATGGGTTATTTAATGTGCTATCAAACTATATGTGCAATTAGAATGAGATTGTCTATTCCGAAGTTGAGATAATTAAAATTGAAATTAGTACCATATTCACTTAAGGCGTATTTCGAAGAGTAAACGTAAACATTCTAACTCTCAAAGTAGCGCACTACTACTTTTGTGCCTGATTTTATCTTCCTAGAGGAAAGGTCTGTTAAGAAGAACACTGGAGGTTCAGTATGAATAAATATATATTTAATGAGTAAATAAAGATGCACAAAGTATATATGAATAACATTGCGACTTTTAGGTTGAATCAAAAACAATATAACACACAAAAAAGTACACGAAAACGACTTTTTTGTAACGCACGCACGAAATGTTCGCTTTTCGAGGCATGTATTGCGTGCGGGAAGTGACCAATTTCAAAGCCGTGGTAAAAAGCAGTTTCAAAAAGACTTTGTCTAGCTGCTGCGCTTGCGCTCTTCGAGCAAGGTTACCTTTTCTAGCTGCTGCGCTTGCGCACTTCCAGCCAGATTACTTTTTTTTGCTGTTGCGCTTGCGCATTTCGATTTAGATTTACTTTCCAGGACTGCCGAAATAATAATCTCACTTCATTATGATTTGTCGCTTGAGAGACTGATTGTGAGTAGTGAATAGAGATTGGACAAACTCGAAGTGATAAGTTACCATAAATGACTGATAAATTACCATCAATTACCGATAAATTACCGAAAATTTCAGAAATTTTTGGATACCTGAAATTTCCATTAATTTCCGGAAATTTATAAATTTTCCATTAATTTCCGGAAATTTTTGAATTTCTTACAAAAAGCTTTGGCTACCTGAAATTTCCGGTAATTTAGCAATTTACCATAAATAATCTTAAATTTAGCAATTTTCCATAAATTTTTGGAAATTTTTGGAATCTTTCCATAAAGCTTTGCAGACCTGAAATTTCCGATAATTTCGCAACTTTTCATAAATTTTCGGTAATTTTGGAAATTTAGCTTTTTCCGGAAATTTTCGAATTTTTTCCAAAAAGCTTTGGATACCTTGAATTTCTGGACATTTTCGATAATATAAATATTCACCGGGAATTTTCGGTGATTTTTTGCAATTTTACCATAAATTCCCCAAAATTCCCATAAATTTCCAAACAAATTATTCATATTTTTTCTCAAATCGAAAATTTCCTGCATTTGTTACAAAAAATATCGTGTGCAACAGTTGCTGAAAGTAGACAGTTGCAACTCTTGTGAAGTTTACAGTACTTGCCATCGGCTCATCTTCGGGCCGTTTCCGGCTTGTATTCGGCTCGCTTCGAACTCGCCTAAGACTCGCTTACAACTCCCCTTTGACTCGCCTCTGACTCGTACAGCAAACTTCACACTCGTGTGGAACTGCCTACTTTTCGCACTTGTAGCACAATATACTATTTTGCTCGGTTAGGTCGCCTGTACTGCGCATGAGCAACAAAAAAAACACACACCACTCTACAGATATTGCTCCAAACATCTTAAAAATGCCTCGGGTACGCTGAAAAACAGTCGTCAAAAATACATCGTCGCTGGAAGGATCACTTTTTGAGTCCGAAATTGCAGGGCTTAATGAAACCTCTTCGAGCACTGGTGTTAAATCTTTAATCTTGTAATTGGAATAATAATTATCTTGTTGACTGAAAGATACATTCATGGCACGATTATTGTCGTACCGAATTTTTTTTAACGAGCTTTTGCTCTTGAGCAATTTTCTGTCTTGCTTTGTCTTGAAGATTCACAGCATTCATAAAACGTCACTCTTCTTACATCGTTAATAGTCGTAGATTCCTTTTATCATGTCTATTCACGTATCCATATAAAAGTTTAAAGTAACTTCTACTGGTCGCCTTGTTCGGAGATTCGTTGAGATCACGTTGTACTTTCTTTAACTGCTTATCCCAGTTCCTCACTTCTTGGTGTTGTACATTGGCTTAGTTTACTGGAATTAAAGTTATGCCAGTGCGTTCTATAAAACCATTAGCTTGTGGGTGACTAAGTGAATGGAACGTGTGACTTATACCATGACGATTACAGAATTCTTCGAATAAGCCAGAAGTAAAGCAAGTGTCTTGTTCCGAGACAATTCTCGCACCGCCTTAAAAAATAACAAATTTCATTAAGTTGTCCGTCAAAACTATTACGTAACGGTTCCTCGTCGAAGTTGTAACAAATGGACAATTACTTGCACCGAATATTTTGGGTACAGTCGCTACAGCTCTCTTTTAAGGCCTTGATACCTCTCCTCTTTTTGTTTCTCCTTTGCAGTGATGTTGTATTCGGACGCAGCCGAGAATTCGATCACGAATGTAGTTCGTTTCTCGAAGTCATGGAGGACAATGTCAGGCCTCTAGAGTGCCACGGAGACTGCTGCCCGAAAATCGTAGTTCCAGAAAATTTGGCACTTCTTGTTTCGGACAATTGACTATATCCCTTGGAGCGTTCGGCAGGGCAGGGTGGCGACCAACACCGTAAGAGTGACAAAGGTGGTAATAAAGTACTCTTAGGGCCGCATTATGTCTAAAGATATACGTTGTTCCTGCGTGGTTCGGACACCCCGATAGTATGTGTTCTAGGTACTAATGTGTGCATGACACGCTCTGCACCTATCACCG
>CAKNXH010059901.1:0-15406 GCA_932178445.1 Andricus quercusramuli | reverse complement strand
AATAAAAAGAAACATCAATTTTCAACCCGGAAGACTAATTTTTTGCAAAGCAGTTCAATTTTCAAACCTGAAATATTGATATTCTAAAAAAAAAAAATTTCAACAAAATAATGTAAATTCCAACCAAAAAGGCAAATTTTCAACAAAAAAAGATTTGTAAGTGAAGAAAAAAAGGTTCCATCAAAATTTATGACCTTTTAACTCAAAATATGAATGTTTTTGTAAAACAGTTGCCTTTTCAATCCAAACTTTTAACCAAAAAATAGAACTTTCGATCAAAAAAAATTATTTTTCTACCAATAAAGACAAAATTCTAACTAAACTAGATCAAGTTTTAGCAAAAAATGGATAACTAACAAATTCAGGTAGAAAATAAACTTAAATTATAAAAAACGAATTTTCAATAAAATAGTTAAAATTTCAAGCAAACATTTGAACCTTTGAACAAAAAAATTAATTTTCAACAAAGTGGTTCAACTTTTACCCAAGTACTTGAACTTTCATTGTCAAAAAAATCACTTCTCAGCCAAAAATGAAATAGTTAATTTTTCAATTTCAATTTCAAACACAAAAGGTAAACTTTTTAAGAAAATTGTTGAAAGTGCAACTAAATAATAAAATGCTTCACAAAAAGTATAATCGAAAGGAGGAAACAACTGAAGAACACTTTTAACATACAATTTTTTATATATGGAGTAACACAGTTTAAAATTAAAATGTAAAATTGTCTTATTTATTATCCTAAACAGTTATTTGAAATGCCTCTTATAAAAATATGATTTTTCCCCGATTTCCAGGTTTTTCCTGCCCTACAGCCATACCGTACAAACAGTGTGGAAGAACTGAGTCAAATGTTAACAAAGTCTAATGACAAAAGTTTATTTTTAGCGGAATTAAACTTTTTTTCAATATAGTAACAGGAAAAAATTATTAGATTTGACAACATTTTAATGAAATCGTCGTTAAAGTAGAAAAAAATCGGGAATAAATAAGAAGCTTTGAAACATTTTCGATAGTAGCTTCGCTATTTTCACCGTGATAAAGTGAACAATCAAGTACCGGAAAGGTGTGTGCAAAATTCAAGGACTTTTCCAGTTTTTTCCAGGTAAAAACATTCAACAACTTTTCCAGGTTTTCGAAGATTTCCAGGATGCTAGACACCTTGCATATCCGTAAAATATGAGACTTATTTCAGCAAACTTTCTACTGGATATGTGGACCACTGACTAACAAGTAGAAAAAGGCATGCGTATACGGTTGGACACATATGAAGTCATTCAGCTACATATCGGAACAATTCTTCGCAGAAACAAACTTGTTGTTTATATTTCTCATTGTTTCATTTTCGTTTCTCTCCTGCCTAATTTTTTCCTTAAAAAATAAGAGCATAACTATATATAAATAGCTAATATTTGTACATTTTATTATGTATATTATTACGAATATGAAAATTGAAATTTACACACTTATTTAGGACACTGAGTGCCTTTTCTAAAAATTGTTTTTCTAGTAGAACAATATCGAAATCAATGCTATTTTCTTGAGGTTAAAAAAAATTCATACTTGTTCTAAAAATTAAAAAAATGTCAACCTATTTTATTGTTGAGAAAATCGCAAAATATTTCTTTTGCAAAATATGCTGCATACGCATAATGTATAAAACTGGTCAACATAATTTGATGTTTACATTATGAGATGTGTGTCATTTCCAGAATAGTTTTTTGTGCGTAATTCGAATCAATATTCCGTTTTTTAAAGCAAAATCCAAAAACTACCTTATTTTCGTCATGACTCGAGCGGTTTTCGTCAAAATCAAAAGAAAACTTCCAAAAATGAGGTTTTATAGAAAACTTCATACTTGGAATTACTTGAAATAAAATAGAGGTAATCCCTAAATAAAAATATCAAGTAGATATCTGAAGAGATCTTAAATCACTAAGAGATCTACGTCTGAAAATTAGTAAGAAGGATATTGGGGAATTTTTAGTTTCTTCAGTAAATGCTGGGGTCATACAATGGAAACATTGAAAAGGTTTTAAGAATTTTAAAGTTTATAGCTAGGGCGGGGTAGTCATGAATTCACCCATAGTACCTGAGACCAGTTCGTCAGGGCGGGCGATCGTCTTTTCCTCCACGTCTACCTGTGTACCCTTCCCCTTTCATTGCGCAACGACACCTGGCCTATTTCTCAATTTAAAATGTTAAAAGACAAAAAAAACCCCATACATTTTGGCGAGTTTGAGAATATATTTGTGAATATACGTAGATTCTCCACTATTCCGATTTGAAGTATAAATTTTTGTAAGCTGTCAATAATAATTTCTTTTTAATTTTCTTTAATCATTTTTCATTATTACTTATGAATTTTTCATTTTAATTTGATCAAAAATGTTGATCAAAAATGGCTCGTTAACGAACTTCATTTTTATTTTTAGGTGTTAAAAAAGTATGCCAAAGGGCAATTTAATCGGATAATTCCTTCGAGAGTTATCGTGTTCCCAGACAACGACGACGACAGACAGACAACGAAGTCAAATCCATTTTTTTCAATTAGTGAGTCCGAAAACATCGAGATTTGATGTAATCTGCGAAAGTCAACTTTCACATAAAACCAGTACCTTCTCATTGAGATGAAAATTTAAAAAATTATCATTCAACATTGACAATTGATTAGCCAAATTTTTCTGAAATCAAAAAATAAATTCACTGCGATTATCAACGTTCCAAATGAAAAAATTTCAATGATAAACCTTTAAAATTGCATGTTATTAGAAAAGTTCAAAATAAAGTATTTTAAAATATAAAATATTATTATTAACGAAACTTCTGCTACAAAACATTGGAAATTAGATGAATATGAAATACATTTAAAACTTTAAAAATGTTTAATTACCAAGAATTGTGATATTGCAACTTTTATACACAATCCCTTTCAAACTTCAATTATTTTCAGTTAATTTAAATCATTTATAAATTAAACATTCTCAAAGTGATAATCATTATTTATATCACTAATAATAGTAATGATTAACAATTTAGGAATGGTTAATTTCATTATTATTGATTTTATTATTATTAATATTTATTAATATCATATATAAATAATATTTTATTATAAATTGTTACTTTTATACTCAAATCCTTTGAAATTTCACTTATTTTGAGTTACTTTAAATCACCTGAAATTAACGATTCCTAAATTATTCATCATTATTATTATTAATATTTATCAATATTATATGTATATAAAATATTTTATTATCAATTGTTACCTTTATACTAAAACCCTTTGAAATTTCAACTATTTTAAGTTAATCTAAATTGTTTATAAATTGACAAATCTTGCATTGTTGGAAATTATAATTAATAATTATAATAATGATTAGCAATTCTGAATTTGTTAATTTTAAAATATTTAAATAAACTTAATAATTAAAATTTCACAGGGTTCTATCATCTAAGTAACAATTAAGAATGAAATATTATAATTATACATAATATAATAGGGGAAATTCCCGCCGGGAAAACATGTTCCGCGTCCCCCTCTGTTTCTACTGGAAGCCGGGGGTTCGAACCCACAGAGGAGGAATCTCTCCTCTGTGGCGTCAAAAAGGAGAGATTCTCGCAAGCCTCTACCACCATTTCCGCTCCCGAAGGAAAAAGTGGTGCAGAGTCTCCAAAACGTGGGATTTTTCGGCCCCCACCACTTTCTCAGCTGGGAGCAACACTTGCAAACTTTTACTTTGTTGATTTTAAAGATATCAGGATCTTTTTTTACTTATTCATAATAAGACGCAGTTAAAATATTATATTTGTTGAAAAAAAATTAGATCAATTTTTGGATTTTTTAAAAACAAATATTTAAACACAATTTTTGAAAAAAATCCAGTTTTCATTTTCTTTGAAAAATTGTTTAAAGATAGTTTACGATATGCTCCCAAAAACCGTGAATATACACTACCGTCGGAAATTGTGCGCACGACTCACGTGAGCGCTATTAAAAATCACTGCTTACTTCGAACCACGACATTTCGGCGAAAAAAAGAGATAGGGCATTTTTCAAAAAAACAGTTGGAAAGCTCATGAAATTCCACGTCTATTGGTACCCAACAAATATTTCTTTCGACCTTCTGAAAATAGTATAGCACTTGAGAAGTTCAAGAAAAAAAATTCAAGATTTTCTGAAATTTTCAACCTCAAATTCAACTTTTTGCACGACCTAGGGAAATTTTTTCAAAAACCTGAAAATTATACGACATGGAGCCTGAAATCTTATCTTTAATTTAAGCCAAGAAAAATTAAAAAACTCCATAGGTGCCCGAGATATAATTAAAAATGTTCAATCGTATCTGAGATCAATTTTAATCGACGATCACGGTTCTTGACCGGTCTGCTGCTCGTCTCCTTCGTTGAGGCAGGACCGAATAGGCCACGCACTAAGGTGGCGCCTCTTATACTTTTGGTTCTCTTCATTAGTAATTTTTATTTCAACTTATGGTGAATGAAAAAAAAACATTTATTTTTATTTGTGATTGTTGACAATTATTTGAATCTAATATGATCTCCATATTAAAGAATAGGACAATGTCCACTTAGGCGCCACCTTAGTGCGTGGCCTATTCGGTCCTGCCTCAACGAAGGAGACGAGCAGCAGACCGGCCAAGAACCGTGATCGTCGATTAAAATTGATCTCAGATACGATTGAACATTTTTAATCATATCTCGGGCACCCATGAAGATTTTTCAATTTTCCTTGGCTTAAATTAAAGATAAGATTTCAGGCTCCATGTCGTATGATTTTAAGGTTTTTGAAAAAATTTTCCTAGGTCGTGCAAAAAGTTGAATTTGAGGTAGAAAATTTGAGAAAATCTTGAATTTTTTTTTGAACTTCTCAAGAGCTGTACTATTTTTAGAATATATAATATATTTTAAAAAATGCCCTATCTCTTTTTTTCGCCGAAATATCTTGGTTCAAAGTCAGCAGTGATTTTTAATAGCGCTCACGCGAGTCGTGCGCACAATTTCCGACGGTAGTGTATGAAAATTGAAGCTCCCTTAGTTTTCGAGAAATAATTAAAAATGCATTGAAATTTTTGTTCAATTTTCATTTGTTCGAATACGAATCAAAACTTATTTTTTAAATATCACCCGCAGAAGTCTGTTTTGTAGGATCCCAAAGAATCCCATAAGTGAGAAATTGATTTTTGCGAGTTTTTGGCGGTAATAATTTACAATGCATAAAATACCACGTCCTATTAATAATTGTATATTTATATGAATCATTTAGACAATTAATTATAGTTTTCAGAAATTTTTACTCAGAATGGAGTTCGGAAGTCACGGTTTTTCCAATTTTTAACTTACTTCAACCTTACAATTAAAGTGAGGTAATAATTAATTCAAGTGAAGAAAAATAGTTGGTTAAACAATTTAGTATTATTTTTGATAATATTACTTTGAATAATTCTAGAAAGTTGTGGTTTTTTTCTGAAATATTCAACCTTTTTTTAACTCTTCGATTAGTGTGAGATAATAATGTATACAGTTCAACAAATCTAATGCTTTTTACCAAATTGTTATTGTTTATAACTATCGTCTCCTATAGTAATGCTAGTTGCGGTTTTCTTCTGAAATTTCCAACTTATAGTCCACTTTGTACTTAGAGTGAGGTACTAATTAATGCAAATGTGAAAAATGAACAAAAAGTTTAAAATTTCAGAAAAAAAACCCGCAACTAACTCTAGCATTATTAAAAAAGATAGATAATGAATTGCTAAAATAATGTATATGAACATCTGATTATTAATAAAAAGTATTACTATGAATCATTTGTTTTAAAAAAAGTCATCATTAGGGCCAAAAAATTGCAAAAACAAATTCTTTACTTGCAAGATTTTTTTGGGACCCTTCAAAACAAACTCATGAGGGTGATATTAGAAAGTAAGTTTGTATTCATATTGTATAGCTAATTGTGAAGGAAAATGTTGAATTTTATTTTGATTTACCTAATATTAACAATTCTGAATAAAATGTACAAAAATGTATTTTTTCTTTTGGGTAATCCGTGTTAAACTTCATGATTTGACACGGAATTGCTCATTTCACAAATTATCCGGGCATTGTAAGTAACTTTGTCAAGACGTACAGGTATACATTTTCACCACCCTATTCTTGCACTGATTCAAGCACTTTTTCTATAAATGTAAAAATCTTTTAAAAAATGGCACTTTTGAATATTAAAAAAAAATCAATTTTGTTGTTAAATAAAAAGTGGTTTGAATGATTTTTAAATAATTGCCTGTCACGAATCATCTCAAAATTTAATAGGCCGTGTCTAGTGTCTACGGGTACCGAAATTTCGGTACGAATAACTCCCAGATACTACCTTGGCTATTTGTACCGAAACTTCGGGGATAAACTTCCGAAAAGCCGATACCTCTGATTAACGCACCCCCTCCCCCCTGAGGTGTTGGAAAGGGGTACGGATGTGACCTACATGATTTCTGTGATCAGTCACACAGGTGTCCTCCCGCCCCCACGAGACTTTGGAAAAGGGTAAAGATGTAAAGATGTGTAAAGGGTTTTTGTGACCAAGCACAGAGGCGCCCCCCATAAGACGTGGAAAAGGGGTGAGGGTTTGGCCAACATTATTTCTGTAACCAATCACAGGAGTGCATTCCCACCCCCCACAAGACGTTGGAAAGGAGTAGGGGGTTTGACCAGCATTATTTCAGTGACCAGTCACAGGGGTGCCTCCCCTCCCCCCATAAGACTTTGGAAAGGGGTATAAGGGATGTCATATAAAATATTGGTTCTTCAGAAAAACTGTATATTACATAAAAGGTGTATTCCCAGGAGAGCAACAACTTCTATTTGAAGCTTTTTTGTAATTTTTTATTATTCACTGAAATTAAGCGGAAAAACATGACATTCTTATTGTTTTTTGGAGTTTTTACCCCAAAATGCATAGGTATACGGAGTTTCAAATTAATCGGAGGTATTCGCTTTTTGGAAGTTTACTTCGGAAATTTCGGTACAAATAGCCAAAATAGCATCTGACAACTATTCGTACCGAAATTTCGGTAAAATATTTGTGAATTACCAAGTGCTAAATTGAAAAAATTTTATATTCCGAATTTTAGTCCTCATTAGGTACAAAGGATTCCCGCTGACCATGATCGACGGCAGCAGTTCGGCTGAGTGAGGGGAAGCCGTGAGCATTGTTCGCAGGTACCCAGGGCGTAATCGACCATCGTCCTACATAATCACCTTGCGGGATTTCCCCAGGCTGAAGAGTGTAAAGGCATAAGTTGAGCAATGGACAAATCTGGCGCCAATCATCGAAAGGCCTTTCAACCTGGAAAGATGACCATTCCGCCCTGGTCAGCGGGAGTCCTTTGTACCTACTGAAGACTAGAATGGGAAATATAAAATTTTTACAAATCAGCACTTGGTAATTGATGAATTCGAAATCTGCTGATTATAACGATTCCATGGATATCTTGTTTGAATTGAAAAATTGAAAATTAAAGAAGAAATGTTCAAGTTGATGTGAAATTTTCTGAACAAATTTTTCAGTATTTTTATCAAATCCACTGCAGTAGCTTCAGTTTCATTCTTTCCGTTTTTAATGAAAATTATGTTTTTTTTTTATTCGAAAAATAATTTTTTGTAACCGAAAATTCAACTGTTTTATGTTTCGTTAAAGAATGTTTCTTTGGTTGAAAATTCCGTAATTTCAAAAGAGGTGGATTCAAATAGTTGAATTTTGAAATTGTTGAAACATGTACACTTGAGGCTCGAAACCGTGTACACAGTTGAACAGATCGACTTGAAACTTTATGCACGTGTAGATTAGGCACTAAAGATGGTTCCTACGGCAACCCGAATCGGTAATTGATAATAGTTTTTGTTTGATAAATAATGCAAAATAGCATTAACTATATATATATATATATATGTCTGTGTCTGTGTGTGTTATACATATATAACATTTGTTGAATACATAATTAAAAAATATTGTTTTACTTGAGAACAATTCGTGTCAATGTGTGTGGACATTAAATAATGATCAACAATTCAAGAATTGTGAATTTCATTATTAATAACTTTAATATTATTAATATTTATTAATATTATATATGCATAATATTTTATTTTGAACTGTTACTTTTTTTCATCATTATTATAATGAATATTTAATAATATTTAATAATATGTATTATGTATATTATATATATATATATATATATATAAATAAAATATTTATTATATATAATATATATTATATATATTATATATTACATATATTATATAATATATATATTTTCAACTTTTCAGATAGACTGAGGCAATAGTCAACTGAATTTAACACACACAATTGTTGAAACTATTTATTATTCATAATAATATTATTTTAGAATAATGCTAGAAAATATGCCGAAAATATGATTTTCTAACAAAAAAGTTTATTCTTCACCAAATGGTTGAATTTTTAACCAAATAGTTAATTTTCATTCAAATAGTTAAATTTTAAACCAAAAGTTATGAATTTTTAGCAAAAAAATGAATTCTCAACAAAATAGTTACATTTTCAACCGAACAGTTAACAAAAGAACACAAATTTGAACGAAGTCGTTCAAGTTATACCCGCGCAAATGACTATTATGGTATACCATAATATAATTACGGGGTCGAAATGAAAATTGCCGAAATATAAAAATGGCCGTGTCCACGGGTACCGAAATTTTGGTATGAATAGCTCCCAGATAAGACTTTGGCTATGTGTACCGAAATTTCGGGTTGTTTTTTTCGAGGTGTTGGGAAGGGGTATGAATGTCACCTACATTATTTCTGTGACAGCCACAGAGGTGTCTCCCTCCCCCCCCCCCCCACGAGACGTTGGAAAAGGGTGAGGATGTGACCTACAATATTTTTGTGGCCAGTCACAGAGAGGTCTGCCCATAAGACGCTGTAAAGGGGGTATACGTTTGACCAAAATTATTGCTGTAACCAATCACAGGGGTGCCTTCCAGCCCCCCACAAGACTTCGGAAAGTTGTAGGGATGTCATGTAAAACATTGGGTTTTCAGAAAAACTGTATATCACATAAAAGGTGTATTTCCAGGAGAACAACAACTTCTATTTGAAGTTTTTTTTTGTAATTTTTTACCGTTCACTGAAATTAAGCGGGAAAACATAACATTCTTATAGTTTTTTGGAGTTTTCAGCTCAAAATGAATAGGTGTACGGAGTTTCAAATTTTTATCATTATTATTATATCATTAGGCCATTTCTCTTTCGGGGTAGGCGTGACTTGCTCAGTTGGAAAATAGTGAATAGATATATAGGTATAAAGTAGGTCTTTATATGGGTATAAGGTATATAGGTATATAGGTGAGAGGTATAGATGTTTTAGATTGATCTGGAATGCTCGTGTTATTTATTTAAATGACACGTTCATTCCGCAACACTGCTCCGACCTAGGTTGCTGATCAATCTCTCTAGCGATCACCACTAGTGAGGAGCCTCACAAAGTTGTTATGCATGGTTCCCCACTTGGGCCCATTAGTATCCTAGGTCTTTGTTTCAGGCATCATTCACTCTATTGTCACTCTGTTTACAAACTATTTGTCGCCACACTTTTCTGTTCTGGCATACTCATCCAGCTTCCTTCACGTCCATGCATTTTTTCAAGCAGGCTCTTGTGTTTCTATGGCTTCTTATGTCTCTTCGGATTAGTGTCTCATTCACAGATTCTAACAATTCTTTCGGCGGTCTACCTCTGGGCATTCTGCCATTTACTTTACCTTTATACACTTGTTTGGTCAGTCGTTCATCTTTCATTCTTTCAAGATGTCCGAACCATCTTAACTGATTTCTTTCCCATATGTCAACTAGTGTCTCTCCTGTACCGCATTCTTTGAGGATTGTCTCGTTTCGGACTTTGTCCATCAGTATTTTCCCGTATATTATGCGCAGAAATTTCATGCCAATCGTGTTTATTTTACTCTTGTCCTTTTCTTGACAGGTCCATGTCTCGCTACCGTATAGTACAGACGGTACGAAAATAGAGTTATGTATGGCCATTAGGGTGGTCCAAAAATGCATTGGAAATTTTTTTTAAAATGTTTATCGGGACACCCCCCCCCCCCCCAATTTGTTCGAATCCACTAAAAAATAAATCCATTTTTTTTTGTTTTGAAAAAAAATGATATTTAGGGGTGGCGCAAGCCTCATTAAGTTTAACATGTATTTCCCATAAGAAAAAAAGACGTTTTCGTAAATCTTATTCAGAATCCTCAATATTATCTCAATCGAGTTGAAACTCCACAGTTCTCTTCACAATTAGCCATGGAATACGAATAAAATATAACAAAGAAACCCTATAAGTGAAAAAATGGGTTTAGCGAGTTTTTGGCGCTAATTATGATTTTTTTGCTGTTTTTTTAAAGCGAATTGTTTCTAATACATAAAATATCACTTTATACTGAAAATTATATATTTTAATGAATTGTTTAAACAATTTATTATTGTTTTTAGCAATTCTGTCATAGAATGGAGTTAGAAAGACGCGGTTTTTTCACAAATTTTCCATTTGTTGTCCAATTTTTGATTAAAGGGAAGTAATAGTTCATCAATGTTAACAATAGTGATTGTTTGAACAATTAATCATAATTATTAATAATATTATATTTGAATAATGCTAGAAAGATGCGGATTTTTTTTAAATTTCCGGCATTCTGTCCAATTTTCATTCGGAGTGAAGTAATAATGAATTAAAGTTAACAAAATAATTGCTTAAACAATTTATTACACTTATTAATAATATTATAATTGAATAATGCTAGAAAGATGCGGTTTTTTTATATTTCTGGCTTTTTGTTTAATTTTCATTTGGAGTGAAGTCATAATGAATTCAAGTTAACAAAATAATTGTTTAAACAAATTATTATTGTTTATGACTATCTTCATATATATCGATTGCGCCTGATAGTTGCGGTTTTTGGCCATTTTTACCTTTCTGTCCTTTTTTTACTTAGTGAGGTAATAATTAATTAAAGTTAACAGAAAAGTTGTCTAAACAATTTAATATTGTGTATAACTATCTTTTTTCAGATAAGTGCTAGAAAGTGGCGGTTTTTTCTAAAATCTTTCACTTTGCATCGCCTTATAATTAATGAACAAGTAATAAGTCAACCACAACAAAAATTATTTTTCGAAAGGTATTGTTGTTTTAAGTGAATTATTTTTGCTCTTTTCCAAACGCTTGAAGAATTAATTTTAAGAAAAAAAAGCTATTTTACACAAGAGGCAAAAACAAAGAATTTTAAATATCTGTTTCATTTCAGAAAAATATATTTTCATGAAAAGGAAAGAGATTATTTAAAATATAGTTTTCTCTAATGCTTATTTATTAATTGTTAGTAATTAAGCAGGTAAAACAAAGTGAAAGATTTTAGAAAAAAACGCCGCTTTCTAGCACTTATATAAGAAAAGATAGTCATAAACAATAATAAGTTGTTTGAACAACTTTTTTGTTAACTTTATTTAATTATTACCTCACTAAGTGAAAAAAGGAGAGAAAGGTAAAAATTGCCAAAACCACAACTATCGGGCGCAATCGATATAGATGAAAATAGTCATAAGCAATAATAATTTGTTTAAACAATTATTTTTCCTGAATCTGATTAATTATTAAGTCCCGCCTAATGAAAAATAAACAAACAGTTGAAATTTTCAGAAAAAACCACAACATTCTACCAATTAAGCAAATAGAATATTATTAACAATGATAATAAATTGTTTAAACAATTATTTTGTTAACTTCAATTCATTATCACTTCACTCGCAATGAAAATTGAACAAAAAGCCAGAAATTAAAAAAATCGCATCTTTCTAGCATTATTCAATTATGATATTATTAATATGTATAATAAATGATTTAAACAATTATTTTGTGAACTTGAATTCATTATTACTTCACTTCGAATGAAAAGTGGACAAAAACCCAGAAATTAAAAAAAAAACCGCATCTTTTCAGCATTGTTCAAATATAATATTATTAATAATTATAATAAATTGGTTGAAAAATTATTTTGTTAACTTGAATTTATTATTACTTCACTACAGATGAAAATTGGACAAAAAGCCAGAAATTAAAAAAAAATCGGCATCTTTCTAGCGTAATTCAAATATGATATTATTAATAATTATGATGAATTGTTTAAACAATCACTATTGTTAACATTGATGAACTATTACTTCCCTCTAATTGAAAGTTGGACAACAAATGGAAAATTTGTGAAAAAACCGCGTCTTTCTAACTCCATTCTGTGAGAAAATTGCTAAAAACAATAATAAATTGTTTAAACAATTCATGACAATATCTATTTTTCAGTATAAAGTAATATTTTATGTATTAGAAACAATTCGCATTAAAAATACCGCAAAAAAATCATAATTAGCGCCAAAACTCGCAAAACCCATTTTTTCACTTATGGGGTTTCTTTGGGACCCTATAAAAAAGACTTATGGTGATGGTTTTTGAAAAGTGATATTTTATTCGTATTCTGTGGCTAATTGTAAAGAGAAATGTTGAATTTCAACTAGATTGAGATAATATTGAGGATTCTGAATAAGATTTACAAAAACGTCTTTTTTTCTTATGGGTAATACATGTTAAACTTCATGTGGCTCGCGCCACCCCTAAATATCATTTTTTTCAAAACAAAAAAAATGGATTAATTTTTGGGTGGATTCGAATAAATTTGGGGGGTGTCCCCATAAAAATTAAAAAAAAAAATGTTGGACCACCCTAATGGCTATTTTAGCTTTTTTTAATATGTTTTTATTTGTGAGGATGGACCCTACTCTACCGATAACCTGCTTACCCTCATTTATGCGCCTGTCTAACACCCCATCTATTTTTCCGTCGCTAGTGAATAGGCTACCCAGATATACGTACTTGACAACTTGTTCTAATCTCTCATCACTTAGGACAATGTTGCTTATTATTTTCTCCCCTTTTCCCTCAAACACCATGATTTTCCTTTTATTGACATTAATTTTGAGGCCCATGTTTTTCATGCTTGTATTAAGTTTACTCAACATTCTTTGCAAGTCCTCGATTGATTCTGCCATAACAATCTTATCATCTGCGAAAGCTAACGCACATACAGCAGGTCGGCTGAGTTAGTGGAAGCCGCGATCATTGTTGGCAGGTACCCAGGGCGTAATTGACCATCGTCCTACGTAATGACCTTGCGGGATTTCCCCAGGCTGAAGAGTGTAAAGGCATAAGTTTGAGCAATGGACAAATCTGGCGCCAATTATCGAAAGGCCTTCAACCTGGAAAGATGACCATTCCTCCCTGGTCAGCATGAGTCCTTTGTACCTACTGAAGACTAGAATGGGAAATATAACATTTTTACAAATTAGTACTTGGTAATTGATGAATTCGAAATCTGCTGATTATAACGATTCCATGGATATCTTGCTTGAATTAAAAAATTGAAAATTAAAGAAGAAATGATCAAGTTAATGTGAAATTTTCTGAACAAATTTTTCAGTATTTTTATCAAATCCACTGCAGTTTTTTGTAACCAAAAATTTAAGTATTTTATGTTTCGTTGAAGAATGTTTCTTTAGTTGAAAATTCGGTATTTCCAAAAGAGGGGGATTAAAATAGTTGAATTTTGAAATTGTTGAAATATGTACACTTGAGGCTCGAAACCGGCTACACCGTTGAACAGATCGACCTTAAAATGTATGCACTAAAGATGGTTCCTACGGCAACCCGAATCGGTAATTGATAATAGTTTTTGTTTGATAAATAATGAAAAATAGCATTGACTGTAAATATATATACATATATAGTTAAAAGTTTGTCATAAGGACAACCGCAGGATTTCGCCGGGAGCGGATGCTAATCTGAAAAATTGCACCAGCTCCCCTACTGAAAAAACCTATATAGGTCCCTATATAGGATCCTTTACGGAATCTTTATAGGATCCTATATAGGCTTCCGTATAGGATCCTATACGCTGTCATACATAGAACGACTATAGGAAAATGAAACGGGTAAAGTTGAAGGAACCTATATAGGTTCCTTCATAGGAACCTATATGGGTTCCTTTGATTTTACCCTACGTACGATCCTACGACTTGCCTCTAAATAAAATCCTACGTAGTTACCTATGACTTGCCCCTACATAGAATCCTGTATTTGAACCTATGACTTGCTCCTACATAAAATCCTCCGTTCAAACCTTTAAGCCCCCCTTCATAAAATCCCGCGTTAGAACCATGCGCAGCTCCTGTAAGAAATCGTACGTAGAGAAACTACAGCCGTCTTCAACATAAATTCCTATCTTTGAACCTACAATCCGTCCTTGTGTAAAATCCCTGCAACTAAACCTGCATGAAACACCGTGTACAATAGGGTGGCTCGAAAACACTTTTCTTTTTAGAGGGCAACAATCCCCCCATTTCATTCCAAATCCGAAAAACGAAATTCCTTAATTTTTTTTTCTTAATTTCAACAGGTGCCGGGTTTGACTTGAAGTTTCCCATTTAAATACATAGGGAAAAATCACTTTTTTGAGTTTTTGGAATAATTTTTCAGGGTTTGGGAAAATATGACGGGAAAGTATAGAGGCTTGTAGAGAATTATCCAACGAAGAATTTAATGTACAAGACATATGGGTTTGACACCCCCATGAGTCCCTGAAGACTACCCTTAAAACCAAAAATGTAAATTCTCCATAAAATCGACCATTTAAGTACTGTATTCTCGTCGTTTTTTTACTGAAAGTTGTTTATATTGGCATAGAGGAATATTGATCAAAGTTGGTTGATCAATTTTTAATTGTTTAAACAAATTTCATTTGTTTGAATAATTTTTCTTCGAAATCTTTTTTTTTTAATAACAATTATTACTTTTGGTCTAGTGAAATATTTATCACTAATGGTCCATCAATTTTTACTTATGTAAACAAATTTCATTTGTTTAAAAAAGTTTTTTTTTTCTAAAAATTCGTCGAACTGGCAGTTTATCACCGTTAATAACATAAATTTATTTTTAAATATTTTACAATTGTATAAACAATAAATTATTATTTATTCTCAACATTTTTCAGACACATGGAATTTGTTCACACAATTAAAAATTAATTAACCAATGTTGTTGATTATTTCACTAGATCAACAGTAATAATTTTTATTAAGAAAATTATTCAAACACATATATAATTTGTTTATATAATTAAAAATTATTCAAACCATGTTGATAAATATTCCTCTGAAGAAATATTAATAATTTTGAATAAAAAAAGAATTTAAACAAATTCCATTTGTTCAAATAATTGAGAATTGCTGAGCCAGTGTTAATAAATATTCCACTGGA
>CAKNXH010059899.1:11591-50319 GCA_932178445.1 Andricus quercusramuli | reverse complement strand
AACGAAGATCCAATCCGAGAAGCTATCGGACTGGGCACTCTAGCGCCGCTAGCGACAACGAAGGTCCAATCCGAGAAGCTATCGGACTGGGCACTCTAGCGCCAACGAAGATCCAATCCGAGAAGCTATCGGACTGGGCACTCTAGCGCCGCTAGCGACAACGAAGGTCAATTAAGCTAGCACCTCCACAATCGAATTTTAGAATTTTTCATAGCTCAGAATTTTGGGCTTTTTTAGGGCCTCTTTTGGGCCCCGATTAAAATTTTTGGGCTCCCTTTTTTCAAAAAAATTCTGGTGGAATTGCATTTTTATTATTTTGTGTTTTTAGGAAGTGGAGGTGCTAGCTTAATGTAAGCTAGCACCTCCACAAGAAAATTGATTTTTTGAAAAAAGTAAAGGAGCCCAAAAATTTTATTTGTGGACCAAAAAAGCCCTAAAAAGCCCAAGATTCTGACCTATGAAAAATTATAAAATTCGATTGTGGAGGTGCTAGATTAATGAGGGTGTTCAGCGATTCTAAGGAACGATATTCGAGGTATTTTCCCAGGTTTTCCAGGTCAAGAAGTCAAGTTTATCCAGGTCTCCTTTTTTTACATCAAATAATGAAATAACCATTTCTTATCCATGTAAAAAATAATCCATTTCATTTTTTGTTGGTCAATAATTTCTAAAAAAAGGCAGATCCATAAATAAACAAATTTTTAATTTTTTGCCAACATAAGTCGTCTTTGAAACCTTGAAATCTTCGAAATCTTTGTGAATTCGTTAAAATCTCTTGAAGTACATAGAATCGTTGTGAAATCTTGAAATTTCTGTCAAATCTTTTGGAATCTTTTCAAATTTTTGTAAAATATTTGAAATCTTTGAAAACTTTAAAATCCTTGAAACCTTTGAAATTTTTTGAAATCCTTTGGAATTTCTATGAAATCTTTGAAATATTTGTGAAATCTTTGAAATCTGGTGTATACACCTTTTTTAAATTTTTGAAATCCTTGCAATCTATATGAAATGTTAGAAATCTTTGAGAATTTTTTCGTGAAATTTTTTTAAATCTTTATCAAATCTTTTTAAATATTTGTGAAATTTTTTTTACATCTTTGTTTGTGAAATCTTTTTTATTCGTTGAAATCAGTGAATTCAGGGAATTTAGGGAATTTATAAAATTCAGGGAATTCAGAGAATTCAAGAAATTCAAAAAAGTCAAGGAATTCGCAGAATCAGACTAATTCAGAGAGTTAAAGGAGTTCAAAGATTTCCTAGAATTTGAAAAATTCAAGGAATTCAGAGAATTAAAGGGATTTAGAGAAAACAAGGCATTCAGCGAATTCAGAGAATTCAACGATTTTAACGGATTCAGCGAATTCACTACAAATTCACGGAAATATATGAATTCCTTGAATTCTATGAATTCGCCGAAAGTAAGGCTCGCGGGATTTTCAAACATTTGCGCATATCCGAATTCTTTTTCCCATTTGTTCTTTAGAATTGAAAACTTTCTGGCTATAGTCTTAGAAAGTTTATCATTTAACAATCGAATTTTGGGCTGCAAAATATTATTATTCAATTAAGAAATATTGATTTCAACAAATTTTAATAGATAAAAGCACTTAAAACTAGGCGAATTTATGAGATATGATGAATAGAGAGAATTAGTAAGGTTTTATAGTTGTTTTTATGCAAGTTAAACTCTGGAATCCGTCGAACTTCAAACATTTTTGCACTATTTTTGACCCATGCTTGAGCAAGGGAACTTTTTTTCTTGCGGGACTTAATACTTCATTTTTCCACTTATGGAGTTTTTTTCGAGACCCTGTAAAAATGGTTTATAGGTGTTGAATTTAAGAAGTATTTAGCAGAAAATTTTCAAAAAGGCCTTTTTCCAGAGGAAATACACGTGAACATTTATGGGCTTTGAACAACCTCTAAAAATCAATTGATTTCAAAATGAAAAAAATACGTGCTTACTTTTTTGTGTACGAATAAATCTGGCGGGTGAGACCAAGAAAATTTGAAGAAAAACATGTGAACCACCCAAATAAATAAACTTTGAGATTTCTCTAACCAATGCCGAAGACAAATGTGTAACCCGTCATTACACATCGCCACATAAACAACAGTAAAACACTGAAGAAAAATATTTTTAAAAATTTCTTTGTCAGTTTACCTTTTGTCAAATCATGAAAAAATACATAAAATAAATAAACGATTTTGTCAAATCAAAGACAGATAAGCAACTTGAAAAAAAAATAAACACCTACCAAGTAGGTACGGTAGTCATAGTGGTCATTAGGACGTTCAAAGGACATCAGATGTCTCCATACCCACTGGAAGACTCAAAGAAGCTTAATGAGATGAAACTATTGAAAAGTAAATTCAAAATAGTACATTGTGTATCGAGGGCGTAAAGAAGGCTATTTTGACGAGTCAAGATAGCCGTACACCCTTGACACACACTGTACTGTATTTATATGTGTTTTTTATGTAGTATTTATATGTATATGTATATATATATATATATATATATATATGTATATATATTATAGTAGTAGTTATATGTGTTATTTATATGGGCATAAAGTTTTATATAGCGAGCGTGAAGTTTCATGTAGCGGGCGTCAAGTTTCATGTCAGCCCGGCGGCGGAGTGCGCATGTCCGAACGTCACTGGGCTGGAAGCAGTCACATGACACTTGCTTCACGTGCATGCAATGGCGCGTTTAAAGGGGGTCGGACAAAAAGAGCTTTTCATATATCTTTAACAATTTGAAAGAAATAATTTCTACCGCAAGTACTCGGCATGACGAATGTAATGTTTGTCGAATTCTTTGTAGAAGTGACCAGTCAGCGCATCCGTTTGCAATATTGTTACAAGCTCGTCGGCAATGGTGTTTTGTATGCGTATTTTAGCTTTTACATACAAATTATTATTGTTATTATTATGCGCTCTGAGGGCCAGAAATGGATACAGAAATGGTTTTTCTTCTTCCAAATATATGATGTGTCCAATAATGTACTGACGAGTCGTATCCGTTCCTATTATGTACATGTCTGCTGGTAATTCGATTGGTATTTCTGGATTCAAGAAATCTCCGTAAAGATGAACATTTGTAATTTCAACTGGAAAAGGATGAGTTGCGCCATCATCATGTGGAAAAGCTAATTCTGTAAAAATACCGCATATGTATTTTTAGAAATTATTCTTTAAACCTTAAATACACTTAAATAACACTCGTTTCAGAGCATGAAAGAAGAAAAATAATTTTATATTCTAATTAATCTTCATCCTAATTCTAATTAATCAATTATTAAAATCAATAATTGCATTGATCATAAATTAATTTAATAAGTCACAGTTTCAGTTATACAAAAAAATGCCAATTTCTTCAGTAATATACGATTTTCTTCAAAGACCATCATTTTTGTTTCATTTACGTTAATTTTGAGGTCCATGACCTTCATACTTTTGTTCAGTTTACTGAACATTCTTTGCAAGAATTCCATTGACTCTGCCATTAAAACCTTATAATTTGCGAACGCTAACCCACGTACCCTTACTGACCCGAGATCCACACCTTTTTCGTCGAAGAGGGTCATTCTTAGACACTTGTACACGTGAATAATTAATTTGAAAAACATTTTTAAAAATACCTTTTTTAGCGTGAATTTAACATTACATCACAGTAACTAGTTAAAAGGAACTACTACAAAAATAGTTATTTATCTATAGTTATAGATATTATATTTACCAACAGGCTTTGTGAAAATCACCAAAGTGAAACAGAGGATACCAAACCATCAAAATGTGGCCAACTTAGGCAGGTGGCCAACTTAGGCAGGTGGCCAACTTACAGAAATTATTAAAGTCGACGCAAGTTTTCTGGTTCTGTAAAAACCAGTCCAACTTAGACAGGTGGCCAAGCTCTGATTTTTCGATATCACTGAGGCTAAAGTAAATAAAATAAGGAATCTGTCTTATTTGCCTGTTTGAATAACGTCAACGCAAGAGGCGAAAGTTTTTCGTAACGTTGGAGTTACTCTATCTTTCTTGTAAGCTAGGGATAAGCTCGCTGTCAGGTTCATTAACAGGGTGTCTAGCGACCTTGATATTTTTTAGTCTATTACACAGCCACACAAAAAAATCTTTTTTTGGGCATGGAGGTCAGACCATGTTGACTATAGGTTTTTTGAGTCGCTGATTCCGAATCCGAGGTCTAAAGAACTCCAGCACGTCCGGGTTCTTACATAAGCTCACGAGACTTTATAAATTTTTTTTTCAAGTGTGGGGGCAGACCATGTTTACTATATGTTTTTGGGGTCGCTGGATCGGAATCCGTGGTCCGAATCCTCTCAACCTTAAAAAAAGGAAATTCCATTTAGGTCAAAAAACATCCTCTTGTTACAAGAGGACATTTCTCTGAGTGGACACACGTAAGTCGGATGAATAAATTTCACGAGTTTCTTCAAAAATCAAAACCCGGACGTGCTGGAGTTTTTTAGACTACGGATTCGGATCCAGCGACCCCAAAACACAAAGTAAACATGGTCTGACCCCAGACTTGAAAAAAAATGTATGAGGTTTTGGGAGGTTATTTAAGAACCCTGACGTGCTGTGATTTTTTGGACCACGGATTCGGATTCAGCGACCCAAAAAACATATAGTCAACATGGTCTGACCTCCGGGCCCGAAAAACGATTTTTTTTGTGTGGCTGTGTAATAGACTAAGAGACTTAAATTACTTTTCGCATTTCAATAGCAAAATCTGTTTAAAAAAAACTTAACTCAAGGTTCTCGTGAAAAATTCAAGTATATTTGTTGATGTTATTCAAACAGGCAAACAAGACAGATACCTTATTTTAGTTACTTTAGCGTCACTCATATCGAAAAATCAGAGCACAACAACCATATAACACTAAACGTTATCTCGCTGATTTGAGAGAGGTTTATCCATCGGATAGTGACTATATATCTCGAAAAAGATTTGATAATATTCATTAGTTAGACTCTTACAGAAACTCTTCATTAGAAGGTTTCATGTATTTCAAGAAAATGAGGGTTGTGTTTGGTGTCCTCTGTTTCACTTTAGTGATTTCCACAAAGCCTGTTGGTAAATATAATATCTATAACTATAGATAAATAACTATTTTTTTAGTAGTTCCTTTTAACTAGTTACTGTGATGTTATATAAAATTCACGCTAAAAAATATATTTTCAAAAATGTTTTTCAAATTAATTATTCACGTGTAGAAGTGTCTAAGAATGACCCTCTTCGACGAAAAAGGCGTGGATCTCGGGACAGTGAGAGTACGTGGGTTAGCGTTCGCAAATTATAAGGTTTTTACGGCAGAGTCAATAGAATTCTTGCAAAGAATGTTCAGTAAACTGAATACAAGCATAAAGTCATGGACCTCAAAATTAACGTAAATGAAACAAAAATGATGGTCTTTGAAGAAAATCATAAATCGTATGTTACTGAAAAAATTGGCCTTTTTCTGTATAACTGAAACTGTGACTTATTAAATTAATTTATAATCAATGCAATTATTCATTTTGATAATTAGTTATAAAGAATTAGGATTAATTATAATATGAAATTATTTTTCTTCTTTCATGCTCTGAAACGAGTGTTATTTAAGTGTATTTAAGGTTTAAAGAATAATTTCTAATAATACATATGTGTTATTTTTTAAAGAATTAGCTTTTCCACATGATGATGGCGCAACTCATCCTTTTCCAATTGAAATTACAAATGTTCATCTTTACGGAGATTTCTTGAATCCAGAAATACCAATCGAATTACCAGCAGACATGTACATAATAGGAACGGATACGACTCGTCAGTACATTATTGGACACATCATATATTTGGAAGAAGAAAAACCGTTTCTGTATCCATTTCTGGCCCTCAGAGCGCATAATAATAACAATAATAATTTGTATGTAAAAGTTAAAATACGCATACGAAACACCATTGCCGACGAGCTTGTAACAATATTGCAAACGGATTCGCTGACTGGTCACTTCTACAAAGAATTCGACAAACATTACATTCGTCATGCCGAGTACTTGCGGTAGAAATTATTCCTTTCAAATTGTTAAAGATATATGAAAATCTCTTTTTGTCCGACCCCCTTTAAACTCGCCATTGCATGCACCTGAAGCAAGTGTAATGTGGCTGCTTCCAGCCCAGTGACGTTTGGACATGCGCACTCCGCCGCCGGGCTGACATGAAACTTTACGCCCGCTACATGAAACTTTACGCTCGCTATATAAAACTTTATGCCCGCTACACATATAAATACAGTACAGTGTGTGTCAAGGGTGTACGGCTATTTTGACTCGTCAAAATAGCCTTCTTTACGCCCTCGATACACAATGTACTATTTTGCACGCAAAATTCACATTTTTATCGCACAAAAATAATGAAAAATCGAAAAATTCAATTTTACGGCCAAACTATGCAAGATACGACAAATTATGATTAAACAAAATTTGTGCAACCAAGAAAAATCTACAAATTTGTTTCCGGTCACATTTTGACAGGATGTGTAGTTTTTGTTTTATTCGTGAAAAATAACATTGACAGTGAAAAAATCTGCCCAATAAGTTGGCACATTCTCATCAAAACTTTGCTTATTTAATTTCTTCTTCATCTCGTGTGTGTTTTTCCACAATATTTCATTGTTTTGATGTTCTCAATACTATTTCTAACGATTAACGTGTCATTTAAATAAATAACACGAGAATTCCAGATCAATCTAAAACACCTACACTTAACACCTATATACCCATCTATCTTATACCCATATACCAACCTACTCTATACCTATATAACTGGATCACTATTTTCCAGCCGAGCAAGTCATGCCTATCCCGAAAGGGAAATGGCTAATTGGTGTAATAATATGATAAAAACAATAAAGTAACTATCATTAATGCTCACGGTACTTGCAAATTTGTATGTTTACATTCTCATCCAGGAAAGGTATGATTTATTAGAAAGATACGGAAATAGACGCTGAAGTAATGGAATTTCCTTGTTCATTTGACATCAAATACAAATTTAGTCATTTTTATCTGAAGAACAGAGAACAGAACATATAGTCGTTGCGAGCGCGTAGCGCGAGTGTCTTGATGAGAATGTGTTCCTTAAGGTTGATAGAGCCTTAAGTAAATTAGTTCTTCTTTTTATGTAAAACTGACGTAATTAAACCAAAAGCAAGTCATAACGATGAAGTTTACTAAGAGAATATTAGCCCGCGAAGCGCGCAATAGCGAGCACACGAAGCGCGAAAACCTAGAGGAACCAAGCTTAAAGCGTCAGGCAAATGTGTCCGAGCGCGAAGCGCGAGATCCAACAGGTGCGCGCCCTAGGCGCACTCAAACTTGCGAGCCGCGCGCGAAGCGCGCTATGAGAATGTGCTCGCGCAGCGGGCAGATTTTTTAAAATTGAAAAGGAGAATTCACAGCCCAAAAAGGGCTAAAGAGGGGAAATAAGGTAATTTCTTCACGAAAAAGAGGAAAGGGGGAAAAATTAAACATTTATTTGTACATGAAGAGAGCTGCATGCTGTAAAAGAAGGTGAAGTGTTCTGTCGCGCCCTATCCCTTCCCAGCTTTATGATTTCTTTACAAAAATTGTCAGAATTATTCTATTTGAGAATTTATGATCAAAAAGTCTTTTCTGTTCTTGCATCAACTTTGAATTATGTTAATGAGAAAAGTTTTAGTATGGAAAACCGAGTTCCAAAATAAATAAATTACTATAACTTTCCTACTCTTTAATAAAATCTTATAATATGCAGGACAATCGATTGGTGTCGCACCAGGGAATGTTTTATATCCTTGCATCAACTTTCAATGATGTTGAAGAAAAAAGCTTTGCTATGAAAAGAAACATATTTTCAAATGTTATGCCTTACCATAGCTTCCTTACTCTTCAATAAAATGTATTAATGTTATAGGTCAATCAATTCGTCGTTAATCAACACATCTTTTTTGCTGTTGCATCAACTTTGATTTATGTTGATGAAAAAAGTTCTACTATAAAAAACCGATTTTCAAAGTATATAAATTACCATAACTTCCATACGTTTCAGGAGAATCTATTATTATTATAGGTCAATCGAACTATGAAAAACCGTATTTTCAAATACTATGCATTATCATAGATTCCTTACTCTTAAATAAAATGTATTAATATTATAGGTCAATCGGTATGTCTCGAATGAACACATCTTTTCAGGACTTGCATCAACTTTGAATTATGTTAATGAAAGAAGTTTTACTATGAAAAATCGATTTTAAAAAGTATAGAAATTACCATAACTTCCCTACTATTTGGTAAAATCTATAAATGTTTTAGGCCAATAAATTGGTCTCAAACCAAGACATTTTTATATTTTTGCATCAACTTTTCATTATAATGACGAAAAAAGTTTTACTATAAGGAACCGTATTTTCAAATATTATGAATTTCCATGGTTTCCCTGTTCTTCAATCAAATGTATTAATATTATAGGTCAATCGATTCATCTCGAATCAATACATCTTTTTCGTTCTTGCATCAACTTCCAATTATGTTGAAGAAAGAAGTCTGACTATAAAAACCGGGTTTCAAAATATATAAATTACCATAACATCCCTACTCTTTGGTAAAATATATTAACATTGTAGGTCAATCGATTCTTCCCGAACAAAGGAATCTTTTATATTTTTGCATCAACTTTGTATTATGCTGAGGAACAAAGTTTTACTATAAAAAACCGTGTTTTCAAATATTATGAATTACCATAGCTTCCTCACTCTTCAATGAAATGTATCAATGTTATAGGTCAATCGATTTATCTTGAATCAACACAACTTTTCTATTCTCCAATCAACTTTAAATTATAATAATGAGAAAATTGTTACAATAAAAATCAATTTTAAGAATAATTAAAATACCATAACTTCCCTACTCTTTGATCAAATGTATTAATATTGTAGGTCAATCGTTTCGTCTCGACCCGAGGAATCTATTATATTCCTGCATCAACTTTCAATTGTATTAAAGAAAAAAGTTTGATTGTGAAAAATCGGGGTTTAAAATATATAAATGACCATAACGTCCCTACTCTTTAATAAAATATATTAATATCGTACGTCAATCGATTCCTCTCGAACCAAGGAATCTTTTATATTGCTGTATCAATTTTGTGTTATGATGAAGAACAAAGTTTTACTATAAAAACCCGTGTTTTCAAATATTATGCATTACCATAGCTTCCTTACTCTTCAATGAAACGTATCAATGTTACAGGTCAATCGATTCGACTCGAATCAACACATATTTTCTATTCTCGCATCAACTTCAAATTATGATATTGAGGAAACTTTTACAATAAGAATCTATTTTATTAATGAAAAAAAATACCGTAATTTCCCTACTCTTTAATAAAATGTATTAATATTGTAAGTCAATCGATTCGTCTCGAACCAAGGAATCTTTTATATTCTTGCATCAATTTGCATTATGATAAAGAAAAAAATTTGACTATAAAAAAACGGTTTTCAAAATATATAAATGACCACAACTTTCCTACTCTTCAATCAAATATATTGACATTGTAGGTCAATCGGTTTGTCTCGAACCAAGGAATCTTATATGTCCTTGCATCAACTGTCAATGATAATAAAAAAAAAAGTTTGACTACGAAAAACCGGTTTTTAAAATATATAAATGACCATAACTTCCCTACACTTTGATCAAATATATATACTAATATTGTAGGTCAATCGATTCGTCTCGAACCAAGGAATCTTTTATATTCTTGCATCAACCTTGAGTTATGCTAATGAAAAAAGTTTTACCATAGATAACCGATTTTTAAAATATTATGCATTACCATAGGTTCCTTTCTCTTCGAAAAAATGTATCAATGTTATAGGTCAATCGATTCTTCTTGAATCAATACAACTTTTGTATTCTCGCATCAACTTCATATTATGTGAATGAGAAAATTTTTACCATAAAAATCGACTTTAAAAATATATAAATTACCATAACTTCCCTACTCATCAATAAAATGTGTTGACATTGTAGGTCAATCGATTCGTCTCGAACCAATGAATCTTTTATATTCGTACATCAACTTTGAATTATGCTAATGAAAAAATCTTTATTATAAAAAACCGATTTTTAAAATATGCATCACCATAGCTCCCGTATTCTTCCATAAAATGTATCGATATCAAAGGTCAATCGATTGGTCTTGAATCAACACAAATTTTCTATTCTCGCATCAACTCCAAATTTTGTGAATGAGAAAATTTATACTATAAAAATCGGTTTAAAAAATATATAAATTAGCATAATTTCCCTACTCTTTAATAAAATGTATTGATATTATAGGTCAATCGATTTGTCTTGAACCAAGGAATTCTTTATATTCTTGCATCAACTTCGAATTATGTTGATAAAAAAAGTTTTGCTATGAAAAACTGTATTTTCAAATATTGAACATTAACATAGCTTTCTCACTCCGCAATAAAATGTACCAATATTATAGGTCAATGAATTCGCCTTGTATCAACGCAACTTCTCTGTTCTTGCATCAACTTTGAATGATGTTAATGAAACAAATTTTACTATAAAAAACCGTTTTTCAAAATATATAAATCACCATAACTTTCCTACTCTCTAATCAAATGTATTAATATTATAGGTCAATTGCTTCGTCTCGAACCGAGGAATCTTTTATATTCGTGCATCAACCTTGAGTTATGTTGAAAAAAAAGTTTTACTATAAAAAACCGTATTTGTAAATATTTTGCATTACCATAGCTTCCTTATTCTGCAATAAAACTTATCAATGTTATAGGTCAATCGATTTGTCTTGAATGAACACAACTTTTCTATTCTTGCAACAGCTTTAAGTTATAAGAATGAGAAAAATTTTACTACAAAAATCAGTTTCAAAAATATATAAATTACCATAACTTCTCTACTCTTCAATCAAATGTAATTCGATTGTAGGTCAATCGATTCGTCTCGAACCAAGGAATCTTTCATAGTCATCAACTTTTAATTATGTTGAAGAAAAAAGTTTCACTATAAAAAACCGTATTTTCAAATATTATGCATTACCATAGTTTCCTTACTCTTCAATAAAATGTATTATTATCAAAGGTCAATCGATTCGTCTCGAATCAACGCGTGCTTTCTGTTTGTGCAACAACTTCGAATTATGTCAATGAAAAAAGTTTTACTATGGAAAACCGATTGTCAAAATATATAAATGAGCATAACTTCCCTACTCTTTGATCAAATATATTAACACGGTAGGTCAATTAATTCGTCTCGAACCAAGGAATCTTTTATATTGCTGTATCAATTTTGTATTATGATGAAGAACAACGTTTTACTATAAAAAACCGTGTTTTCAAATATTATGCATTACCATAGCTTCCTTACTCTTCAATGAAATGTATCAATGTTATAGGTCAATCGATTCCTCTCGAATCAACACATCTTTTCTTTTCTCGCATAAACTTCAAATTATGATATTGAGGAAACTTTTACAATAAGAATCTATTTTAATAATGAAAAAATACCATAATTTCCCTACTCCTTAATAAAATGTATTAATATTGTAGGTCAATCGATTCATCTCGAACCAAGCAATCTTTTATATTCTTGTATCAATTTTGTATTATGATGAAGAAAAAAAATTTACTATAAAAAACCGTATTTTCAAATATTATGCATTGCCATAGTTTCCTTACTCTTCGATAAAATGTACTAATATTGTAGGTCAATCAATTCGCCTCGAACAAGCGAATCTTTTATATTCGTGCATCAACTTCCAATTATGTTCATGAAAAAAGTTTACTATAAAGAACCGTGTTTCCAAATCTTATGTATTACCATAGCCTCCTTACTCTTCAATGAAATGTATCAACGTTATAGGTCAATCGATTCGTCTTACATCAAAACGATTTTCCTATTCTCGCATCAACTTTAAATTATGAGAATGAGACAATTTTTACAATAGAAATCAATTTCAAAAGTTAATGAAATACCATAAATTCACTACTCTCTGATAAAATATATTAACAATGTAGGTCAATCGATTCGTTTTGAACCAAGGAATCTATTATATTCTTGCATCAACCTTGTATTATGACGAAAAAAAAATTTGACTATAAAAAACCGTATTTCCAAATATTATGCATTGTCATAGTTTCCTTACTTTTGAATAAAATGTATTAATATTATAGGTCAATCAATTCGCCTCGAACAAGCGAATCTTTTATATTCGTGCATCAAATTTGTATCATGTTAATGAACAAATTTTACTATAAAAACCGAGTTTCCAAATCTTATGCATTAACATAGCCTCCTTACTCTTTAATGAAATGTATCAATGTTATAGGTCAATCGATTCGTCTTAAATCAACACGAATTTCCTATTCTCACATAAACTTTAAATTATGAGAATGAGACAATTTTTACAATAGAAATCAATTTTAAAAGTGAATGAAATACCATAAATTCACTACTCTTTGATAAAATGTATTAAGATTGTAGGTCAATCGATTCGTCTCGAACCAAGGAATCTATTATACTCTTGCATCAAACTTTTATTATGACGAAAAAAAAAATTTGACTACAAAAAAACGTATTTTCAAATATTACGCATTGCCATAGTATCCTTATACTCTTCGATAAAATGTATTAATATTATAGGTCAATCAATTCGTCTCGAATCAACACATCTTTTCTGTTCTTGCATCAACTTTAAATTATTCGAATGACAAAAGTTTTATTATAAAAAACCAATGTTTGAAATATTATTGAGTGATAAAAAAATGCAAAAAATATTTTTGAAAATCATTCGGTATTATTTCATTCTTACTGGACTTTTTATTTTATAATATTAAAAACAAACTATGCATATCAAAATCCATAATAATTTTTTCTTAATATTAAGAGTCCTACACATTGAAACATAAATTGATGATAATAATTGAATAAATGATTTTTCATGTTTGAAAAATGAATTTTCTCAATTCATATTTCTGAAATTGTTTAAATTCAAGCGCTATGGATTTGCAATTGTCAATCGAAAAACGTCAAGATCAATTATGAGTTTCGTAAATTTTTCTATTGTACTGTTCAATCCGTTGGAAAAACTTATTTTTGCTACTTTTTGAAAACATTGAAAATTTTATAATTTTTTTAAATTGTATCGAATTAACAAATTGAAATTTTTTTTATTATAACCGTAAAATAAAAACATTTAAAGTTATTTTTTTAGCTTTATGAAATATATTATGTTCATTCAGATATTTATATTATTTATTATTTGTTAAAATTAGGATTACAATTTAAAATAATAAAATTTGAATGTTTGATATATTAATTTTTTTTTCAATTTGTAACCTTCAACCAAAAAAATCAATTAAAAAAAAGTAGTTTAACCTTAACCCAAGTAGTGGAATTTTCAATTGAAAATTAAAATTAAAAAAAAAAAATAATATTAAAAAAAAAAAAAAAAATTTAAAAAAAATAGGTGAATTTTCAACTAAGATGATAACTTTTGAACAAACAAGTGATTTTTTAACAAAGTTATCTACCTATCAGATGAATTTAAAAACCAAAAAGACGAATTTTTAATAAAAATATAAATTAAATAAAAAGAAAACCTCAAACCGAAATAAATTAGTTTTCAAACAATTAGCTTTACTTTTACCCATGAAGTTTAATTTTTAATTGAAAAATATCAATTCTCAGGAAAATACTTAAACTCTTAACGAAGGAGATAAATTTTAGACTAAGTGATGAATTTTCGACTGAAATTTTCGACAAATTGATTCAATCAGTTCAATGTTTGAACAGGAAAGACTGGAAAGAAAAATTTTAAAAAACCCAAGAAATATTTCAGTTGCCTTCGAACACCTAAACGACAAAAATGATTTTTTTACAAAATTGTTGCACTTTAATAAATTAATTTTTATTAAATTAATTTTTGAAATAAAATCTTGGAAAGTTATTTAAAATGTCCTTTTACAATTTATTATACTTTTTTTTTTAATATTCCGCTGAAAAATGTTGACAAACAATTTTTTTAAATAATTTTAATTTATAGTAAATTCCTGCATAATAAATTCTCATATTATTTTCTAAATTCATACAAAACTGAAATATCTGCTATACTTCTTAATGAAGCAGAAAAATCTGCGTGCATTATCTAAGAGAAGATTAAATTTCTCGAGCGTTTAATGAAGGACAGTGAATTTTTAATTCCTGCCTCAAGGTCCATAAAAGTTTCTCTCAAAATGGTGTTAAATTTTCAAAAACAAAAGTTAATTTTCAAGGATAGAGTTGAATTTTAAACTAAAAACAAAAATTATCCCACAAAAAATGGAACAGTTTAATTTTTAGTTTACAAATTAAATTTCAACAATAAAATATTGCATTTTCAACGAAATTGTGTAATTTACAACCAAGGAGGTGAGTTTTCAACTAAAATGATAAATCTTCACTACGAATATTTAAATTTTCTGTTAAAAAATAAATTTTCAAACAAAAAATGAACGATTTTTCAACATTATTTTTAATTAATTTTTTTCTGAAAAAAGATCTTCGCTCCGCTGGGACTCGAACCTCACAACTTCCGACTGTCAGTCGGGTGCTCTTTTTGGTTGAAAATAAATTTTCTTCTTTGAAAATTTACCTACTTAAAAATTTTTTTTTGTAACCAATTTTTTTTCTTGGAATATGACTATTTCATTTTTGGTTAAAAGTTTACCTTTAGCTGAAAATTAATTTCTTTGGTAGAAAATTTAACTGCAAATTTATTTAATCGACTTCAGTTGAAAGTTTCTATTTTTTAGTGGAAAATTTCACTATTTGGTTGAAAATTTAAAAATTTAATTGAAAATTCGTCTTTTTTTTTAGAATTAATTGATCTGACTGAAAATTTAAATATTCCTTTTTTGTTTGAAAATTTGTCTTTTTTCAGTTAAAATTGTTGTGTGTTTCTGAATTAATTTTTTCTAAAGTAAATTTTTTTTTAGTTGAAACTTATTAGTTGAAAACTCATATTTTTGCTTGAAAATTGAAATATTTGGTTGAAAATTCATTTTTTTATTTATGATTTATGATTGTAGTTGGAAATCAATTTCTGTGGTTAAAAACTGGAAAAATTTTGTCAATAATTAATTATATTGTTAAAAATTCGTCTTATTGGTAGATATTGAATCATTTGGTTGAAAATTCATCTATTTGCTGGAAAATTCTTTACTTTTCGATTGGAAATTAATTTTTTAACTGAATGTATAAGTATTCCTTTTTTGGTTGAGAATTTATCTCTTGTTTAGCTTTATTATTTTATTTATAAATTTTATAAATTTATAAATTTAACAATTGAATTAATTAAAATACTAATTTTCATCAAATTATTTGAATCCTTAACCGAAGAAAAGTAATTTTTTAACAAAAAGGAGGAATTTTTGTCTCAAAAGTTGTATTTACAACAACAAAATATGCATTTTCTAAAAAATAAATAAATTTTCGACCCAAGGAATACAAGAAGTGAATTTTCTACTAAAAAATATTAATTTTCAACAAAAAAGATGAATTTTAAACAACATTGTTGAATTTTCAACCGAACAGATAAATTTTCAACTCAGAAGAAGGAAATATAAATTTAAAAAAAAAATTGAATAGTTAAATTTTCAGTTAAAAACATTAAATTTCAATCAGGAAACTAATTTTCAATCGAAGAAAATAATTTTTGACACAATACATGGATTTTCATTTCTTAAGGGAATTTTCTACCTACTAGTTAAATTTTCAACGAAAAAAAAAATTTCAAGCGAAAAGATGAATTTTCAACCAAAAAGATTAAAGGAATATATAAAAAAAATTTTTTCTCAAAAATGGAATAATTAATTTTTCAGTGAAAAAAATTAATTTTCAATAAAAAAAATAATTTTCAATCGAAGAAATTATTTTTTTAACCAAGAAGATTAATTTTCTATGTAAATTTTTATTCAAATTTTGAGTTGTTAAAGGAATTTGCAAAGTTTCAACCAAAGCATTATTTTTTAACACAAAACATGATTTTTCTACCAAAAAATACAATTTTTCAAAAACAAAAATTAATTTTTGACTGAATAATTGAATTTTTAATTCATGAAGACAAATTTTCAACCAAATAGTTGAATTTTGAACTAAGAAAATTATTTTTTTTCAACAAAAAATGGAATAGAAATATTTTTAGATAAAAAAATTAATTTTAAACCAAACATGAAAGTTTCCAACTAAAACAATGAATCCAACTAGAACTATGGAATTTTCAATTGGAATAAGTTAAATTTTCAGTTAAAAAAATTATTTTCAACAAAAAAATTATTAAAAAAAAAAATAGTTACATTTTCAAACAAAGTGACGAATTTTCAAATTAAACTGTAAATATTCAACAGAAATAGTTACATTTTCAATCAAACAGATGAATTCTTAACTAAAATTATGGGATATTAAACTGGAATAACAATTTCATTTTCATTAAAAAAAAAATTTTCAAACAAAAAACATGCAAGGAAAAACCGAGTTTTCAAACAGCTCATTTTTCAACTAAAGAAATGAATTTTGGATGAAAACTATGAATATTGAAAAAAAAAAATTTTAAAAAGAGTTTAACTTTCAACCAAATAAAAATAATAATTTTCTACAAAAAAATCGATTTTTTAACAAAATACGCAAATTCTCAACGAAATAGTTGGATTTTTATTTAAAAAAGAGAAACTTTCATCTAAATTATCGAATTTTGAAATAGAAAAGATCAATTTTCAACTAAAAATGGAAAACTTAAATTTTCAGTTAAAAACATTCATTTTCAACCAAACTGATGAATTTTTAACTAAATTTAGTAAATAGTCAAGTAAATAGTTTCATTTTTAAATTAAAATTATCAATTTTCAACCGAAGAGTTGAATTTTCACTTAAAAAGAAAAATTGATTTTTAAATGAGTAGCAGCTTAATGGGAAAGCACCCGACTGGCACTCGGAAGCTCTGAGGTTCGATTCCCAGTGGAGCGAAAGGAAAAGATCTTTTTTCAGAAAAAAATTAATTAGAATAATTTCTATTCTATCTATGAGCATACTGAAAACTTGAATATTGCCACGATCGGAAGTAAATTTCCGGGTTTTTAATTAAATTCCCGGTCAATTCCCGGTTTCCCGATAAAGACGTCACCCTGATAAGCAGATCCTCAAGACTGTATTTATCTATGGACACTACACATAAAAAAAGTGATTTCAAGTCCTGTTTGAAGAAGTATTTCCGTTCCAGAATCCACTAGATATTTCATCCCCTCAAGGAGGATGCTCATAACTTCTGCCAACTTGAAAACTCGCTTTAAAGGCACCTCGTAACGTCAAAGTATACATTCTTTAACTTCCTTGTCCGCATTCCTTCCCTAACCTCTTTCCTCTTTTAGGAAAACGTTAAAAAACTGCTGGAGAATCGAACAGGCCAAACATAAGGGGGAAAAAACTAAAAATGCGAATTTTAAACCAAAAAGGATCACTAATTAATTTCTGATGTTAGATATTGCCGATTACTGGCCAAAATATTTTTTAGAGAAACGAGAAAAAATCTGCCTCGACCCGGATTTGAACCTGGAACGCCAATATTTACGATTGTAGCGTCAAACAATTACGGCCACCGGGGCTTCAGCAGATAGTTTCTCCTATATCCACAGGACGATACGAGTCTGCATTTTTGTAACCTGTGAAATTTTAGTGATTAATTCTAGTCTGATAAAATTCACTGAATCTGAATATAATTTAATAATTGATGTTATTTTGTCGACCAGGGTAATTAATTTCTGATGTTAGATATTGTCGATTACGAGTCAATTGATTTTCTGGAGAACCGAGAAAAAATCTTCCTTGGCTCGGATTAGAACCGGAAATGCCACTATTCATGAATGGAGCGCAAGGTGGAGCGTTAAACAATTGCGCCACCGGGGCTTCAGCAGATAGTTTCTCCTATATCCACAGGACGATGCGAGTCTGCATCTTTGTAACCTGTAAAATTTTAGTAATTAATTCTAGTCTGATAAAATTCACTGAATCTGAATATAATTTGGTAATTTATGTTACTTTGTCGACCAGGGTAATTAATTAATTTCTGATCTTAAATGTTTCCGATTACGAGTCAATTAATTTTCTGGAGAAACAAGAAAAAATCTGCCTTGGCTCGGATTTGAGCCGGGAGTGCCACTATTCATGAGTGGAGCTTAAGTTGGAGCGTTGAACAATTGCGCCACCGGGGCTCCAGCAGATAGTTTCTCGATAATCAGAAATTAATTAATTACTCTGTTCGACAAAACAACATCAATTATTAAATTGAACTCAGATTCAGGGAATTTTTCCAGACTAGAATTGATCACTAAAATTTCACAGGTATAGAAGAAACTATCTGCTGGAGCCCCGGTGGCGTCATTGGTTAACGCTCCACTCGTGAATAGTAGCGTTCCCGGTTCAAATCCGGGCCGAGAAAGATGTTTTCTCGTTTCTCCAGAAAATTATTTGGCCAGTGATGGACAATTTCTAATATCAGAATTTTATTAATTAATTACTCTGCCCTGGTCGACAAAATAACATCTTCCAGTAAATTATTCAGATTCGGTGAAATTTATTCAGACTAGAATGAGTCACTAGAAATTCACAGGTTAATGAGACGTAGATTCACGTCATCCTGTGGATATAGCAGAAACGAGAAATTATCTGCGTCGGCCTCCTTGGCGTAATTGGTTAACGCTCCACTCATGGATAGTGGCGTTTCCGTTTCAAATCCAGGCTGAGGCAGATTTTTTCTCGTTTCAGCAGAAAATTATTTGACCACTAGATCGACAAAATTCAACATCAGAAAATAAATTAATCAATTACCCTGGTCGACAAAATAACATCAATTATTAAATTATATTCAGATTCAGTGAATTTTTTCAGACTAGAATTGATCACTAAAATTTCACAGGTATAGAAGAAACTATCTGCTGGAGCCCCGGGGGCGTCATTGGTTAACGCTCCACTCGTGAATAGTGGCGTTCCCGTTTAAAATCCAGGCTGAGGCAGATTTTTTCTCGTTTCACCAGAAAATTATTTGAACAGTAGATCGACAAAATTCAACATAAGAAAATTAATTAATTAATTACCCTGGCCGACAAAATAACATCAGTTATTCAGAAGATTACTTTTGAACAAAATTCTTCAATTTTCAAGAAAATGTAAGAACTTTCAACCAAATAGTAGAATTTTCATCTAAAATGGATAGATTTGCAACCAAAGGTCGATTTGTCGAATTTTTCGTTCAAAACTTGACTTCCAATAAAAAAAAAGAACTAATTTTCGAAAAAATAGTTAAATTTTCAACCACACTGATATACTTAATTTTCAGTTAAAAATTAATTTTCAACCAAAAAACAAGAACTGGATTACTTCAAAATTAATTGAATTACTCTGTACTGTAAGTGGATTACTCTGAATTACACTGGATTATTCGGATTAAAGTGGATTACCAGTTCAGATAACCGAGAGGTTCAGTGGATTACCAAAGTCCTTTCCCCCTTGAAATAAAAAAAATTATAAAATAATCTTCGAGAAAATAAAATTATTTCGAAAAAAATTTGTCTAATACATTAAAAGCGACACTGATACATGGAAAAATACGATTTCTTTCCTCCTAGTGAAAGAGTGCATTTTTGAAGAAGACAAAGTGTCTGCTTTCTGATCAACGATATTCATATATTCTAGAGGAGGGCAACTTGTTTCACGATGGCGTACGTTCGCCAAGCGTGTCCCATCTTTATTGCATTTATCGCTCATCTTTCCCCACCGAAAGCTCGTCATGCTTCAAAGGAAATTCTAAGTACCAAGTCCAAAGCTCTACACGTTTTGCATATTTATTTTGGTTTTCGTAAAAGCTGTTTACGATCCTGAATGAATCGAGAAAGTGAATTTCTAAGCTTGGGCGAACCTCTTTCATTAGTATTCAATTTTAGATTCAAGCTATTTGCAGCTTTCATTAAGATTCATGAGAACAAATGTATTAGCTTCCTCATAGAGGAAGCATTACTGATTTTTTAAATAATAGACACATGCATTACCAGACATTCCACCATGCATCACCAGACATTCTTTCTACAACCGCAGTACCACACACTTCATCCGCACTCTTAACAATGACATTCCGAATTATAGTCGATGCGCCCACTATGTCTTTATTGTTTATTAGTTCCATCGCATCCTACCCCTTTCCCAGCTTTGTGATTATTTTCACGAACATTTTCAGAATTATTTTATTTGAAAATGTATGATCAAAGAGTCTTTTATGTTCACGCATCAACTTTAGATTATGTCGATGAAAAAAGTTCTTCTGTTTGAAAGAGGCTTTTCAAATATTATAAATGAGTATAACTTCCTCGATCTTTATTAAAGTGTATTAATATTATAGGTCAATCGATTTGTCTCGACTCAAGAAACCTTTCCCGTTCTTGCACCAGTTATGAATTATGTTAATGAAAAAAGTTTGACTGAAAATAAAAGTTTTTTCAAATATTATGCATCACCATAGCTTCCTTACTCTTCAATTAAATGTATTAATATTATAGGTTAATGTTTACTATAATAATCGATTTTTCGTATAATATAAATGATCATGGCTTCCTAACTGTTTAATAAAATTTATTAATATATAGGTAACCGATTTTTGAAATATTACAAAGCGTAAGCAAAATATGTAATAAATATGTTTACAAATACTTCGGTCAGTTTTAAGTTATTAGTGGCAAAAATAAGCCCTCCTTTAATCAATTTATCTGCAACCCTCTTCAAATTATCGTATTCACAAAAAAGTGTGACATCCACACATCCACCATGCATCACCAGACATTCGATCATGCATCACCAGACATTCTTCCTACAACCGCAGTACCACACACTTCAGTCGCACTCTTAACAATGACATCCCCGATAATAGTCGATGCGCTCTTTATATCTTTATTGTTTATTAGCACCTTTCACGTCACATTAGACATTTTTAAATTGAGGAACGTTGAAAATTAGTTTTTCAAACTAAGAACTTTACGATTCCATTTTTCATAAAAAATGTTATCATTTTTCGCTGACGATTGAACTGTTTCTCCGAAATTTTATCTTTCATGATTAAAAATTAACTTTCTTCTGGAAAATTCTTTCTTCCTGGTTTAAAAGTCAACTATTGTCTGACAAATTCGATTTTTTACCTTGGAAAATTAACTATTAAAAATCAAATTGTCTTTTTTAATTTATAATTTTGGTTGAGGATTCAACTATTTTGTTAAAAATTCGTATTCTCCCTTTGAATTCAACAGGTAGATAATTCGTGTTTTTTATGGAAAATTATTTTTTAAACTTCAAATTGAAAGATTTCATTTTTGGTTGAAAATTGATCTTTTTTAATTGAAAATTCATTTATTTCATCGAAAATTTATCGTTCTTGATTGAAAATGCACTTTCTTGTAGAAAATTCGACTTTTTTGTAGATAATTGATCATTTTGGTTTAGGATTCAACTATTTTGTTGAAAATTCGTATTTTTTTTTCAATTCAAGTATGTGGTTGAAAATTGTTTTTTGTTCTGTGAAATTAGTTATATAAACTGAAAATTTAATGATTCCATGTCTGGTAGGAAATTAATCTTTTTAAATTGAAAATTTATCATTTTTAGATGAAAATTAAACTATTTCATTGCAAATTTATGTATTTTGTTTAAATCTTGCCTTTTGATAGAAGATTCAGATGTAGGTTTTAAATGCAGCTATTTCGTGCAAAAATGCAACTATTTTGTTAAAGTCATCTTTTTTGGTCGAAGTTTCAACTGGTTTGTGAAAAGCTTGATTATTTTGTTGAAAACTCAAATCTTTTGTTAAGAGTTATCTTTTTTGGTTGAAACAATTTTTTAAATAAAATGACAAATCGGACAAATAAAATTTTGTATTTGAAATGGTAATTTTTAGAGCTGGAATCACATGCATACCAGACATTCCACCGTGCATCACCAGACATTCTCCCTACAGCCGCAGTACCACACACTACAGTGGCACTCTTAAAAATGGCATCCCGGACCAAAAAAGATGAATTGTTAATAAAAAATGTAATAGTTGATACAATGACCAAAAAAGATTTTAATTTGATAAGAAAAAACAGTAGAATTCATTTAAAAACGACGATTTGTCAACCAAATAGGTTACTTTTCAATCAAGTGGTTGATTTTTTAAGCCAAAAAGAAGAATTTTTACAAAGCAGATGAATATTCAACCAGTAAATATGAATTTCCAGTTAAAAAAATAATTTTGAACAAGCAAAAACTAACTTTCAAAAAAATAGTTACATTTTACCACAAAGTGATGAATTTTCAAATAAGATTGTGAATACTTCACTGGAATATTTGAATTTTAAATCAGAAAGATGAATTTTTGGGCGAATTGATGAATCTTTAACTAGAATAATTGCATTTTTGACTAAAAACATGAATTTTCAACCAAGAAGACTAACTTTTATCAAAAAAGACGATTTTTCAACTAAAAAGGATAATTTTTCTACCAAAAATTGAATAATTAAATTTTTAGTCAAAAATGAATGTTCAACCAAAGAGATGGATTTTAACTGAAATTATGGAATATTCGACTGGAATGATGGTAACATTGTCAGCTAAAGCAAAAAAATAATTTTCAACCGCAAACCATCCAAAGAAAAAACAAGTTTTCAATGAAACAGCTCATTTTTCAATCGAAGAAATTAATTTTTAATTAAAACGAATAATCTTCAACAAAAAATTGTAACAAAAGAGTTTATCTTTCAACCAAGTAATTTTATTTCCAAACTAAAAATGAATTTTCCACTGAAATGATAAATATTTAAATGGAATACTTGAATTTCTAACCGAAATAATAAGAAGAAGTTTCTACCAAAATTATGAATCTTCAACAAGAAAATGTATGTTTAAGAAAGTAGTTCAACTTTGAACGAAATGTTTGATTTTTTTTCTGACTAAAAAAGATCAATTATTGACAAAAAATGTAATAGATGATACAAATACCATAAAAGAGTTTAATTTAAGTTGGGAAACCATGCATTACCAGACATTCCACCGTGCATCACCAGACATTCTTCCTACAACCGCAGTACCACACACTTCAGTCTCACTCTTAACAGTGACATCCCGGATCAGAGACGATGCGCCCTCTATATCTTTATTGTTTATTAGTTCCCTCGCATTTTACCCCTTAGTTCGTTGAAAGCTTAATTATTTTGTTGAAAATTCAACTCTTTTATCAGAGTCATCTAGATGTAACTCTAAAGAGAATTAATTTCCATTTTGTGATAACTTTCAGATATTCTAGCTCGACAAGCGTAGCAGCGATGTTAATAACGTCTTTATTATAATTTTACGACACAACCAGATGCTTTCTTTTTCCTTTATCTCATCTCGCTGTAAGTCACATCTCCAGTATATCGCTCACTGGCTTTATAAACTTCCCTTTGGCTCGGATTCAGAGTTTCTCTTTCTTTTTCATGAATTCTTTTGAAATGTGCCCTAGAAAAACTATTAAGTTAAAGTGTCTTATCAGCCTCATTTTTATTTTTGCCCTATTTCACATCATTGGGGTCAAGCTGAAAATCGGACGTATCTGCAGTGTACAATAAAATCACTATCTCGAGTAAAATGCAGTATCCGAGAGAAATCTTGATCCGTTTTAGTGGCAATAAACGAACTTTATCGTCACCGACTGAAATTCGTTTGGTAGGATACCATCCACCAAATCCAATTGCGAAAAATGCGTACATTGATTCTCTTGGGTAAAAAGAATTTGCCACAAAGAACAAAATTTCTAATCTTGTAATGACTGCTCAAATAATTTTCTGGAGGGACGAGAAAAAATCTGCCTGAGCCCGGATTTGAACTGGGAACGCCACTATTCCCGAGTGGAGCTTTAAATAATCAAGCCGCCGGGGCTTTAGCAGTGGCGTAATTGGTTAACGCTCCATTCGTAAGGAGTGGCGTTCCCGGTTCAAATCCAGGCCGAGGCAGATTTTTTTCTCGTTTTTAAACTTTTTTATAAGACGCGTAGTTCTTTTTAAATCGTGAAAAATGACATTATAAACAATTCAAATTTTTGGAAAAGAACACAAGGTACACTAAAATGTTTAATAACAAAACTGTTTTTAAATTAGATCTGAAAATTGGCTTTCAATCTTTATTTCTCACGAGGCACGTGATAAGAATGTGTTCGTTAAAGCCGAAGGAGCTTTAACAAAAGAGAATTCACAATAACTAAATTTCAATTGTCGATTGTTTGAACTTTGATTACTATTATATAATAAATTATTTCTTCTCACCAGGAGGCCGCATAATTGGTTATATCTTCATCCGAAGCAGAAACTCACCTGAAACAAATAAAATATAAATTCTTTAAAAAAAAACGATGTATATCAACTTAATATAAGTAGAATGAAATATAAAAAGTATAAATAAAAAATGTTCCTCTTCCAATAAAAAAAAAATAAATTAAATTCGAAATTTCCTTCCTTCCTATGGAATAAAAATAATAAAAAAAAATAGCATCTTCAAAATAAGAAAAAAATGAAAAACCAAATTTCCTTCCTTCCAACTCAGTAAAAAAAATTATGCTGCTTCCAATTTCTTCAAAATTGAAAATAGTTTATGAAGTTTCGATCGGACCATGGATAAAACAAAAAGAGAGTACAATCGAATGAAAAATTTCGGACTGTATTTTTTGTTTTTTCCCTGTAGAGAAAATTCCTGGCATTTTCCCGGTTTCCCGGTCAGGTAGACACCCTGAAAGCTCATTTTAATTCCATCCCGATTAGACTGGTATTTAAATCAGGGATTTGCTTCGCCTTCTTACTTAAAATTTAAATAGTACACTCGAGTAACGCTGACTAAGCAATTTTACCACGAGCTTTATTAAGCTTGTGAGCAAAAGCTTCTACAAATAGGAAAATACAGCTCGGATTAAATCCAATCTTCTAATATTAAACGATAAATAATGCTAGTTCTCGTTAGCGAGCGTCCAGCAGTATTTAGTCGAGGCCTGACGCCGCTGGGGTACTTTTTGGAAGGCCTGGCATCGCTAGGGTACTTCTTTGAAGGCCTGGCACAGCTAGGGTACTTTTTTGAATGTCTGGCGCCGCTAGGATACTTTTTTGAAGGCCTGACGGGGCTAGGGTACTTTTTTTAAGCCTGGCGCCGCTAGGGTACTTTTTTGAAGGCCTGATGGGGCTGGGGTACTTCATTGAAGGCCTGATGCCGCTAGGGTACTTTTTTAGGCCTAGCGCTGCCAGCTTACTTTTTATGAAAGCCTGGCGCCACCAGGGTACTTTTTTTAAGGTCTGTCGCCGCAGGGTTACTTTTTCAAATGCCTGACGTCACTGATGTATTTTTTTAGGCCTACTGCCGCTAAGATACTTTTTTGAAGGCCAGACGAGGCTAGGGTTCTTTTTTACGCCTGACGCCGCTAGGGGTTTTTTTAGGCCTAGCGCTGCCAGGGTACTTTTTTGAAGGTCTGTCGCCGCCATGGTACTTTTTCAAAGGCCTGACGTCGCTGATGTACTTCTTTTTAGGCCTGGCGCCGCTTGGCTACTTTTTGAAAGCCAGACGGGGCTAGGGTTCTTTTTTACGCCTGACGTCTCCAGGGTACGTATTTAGGTCTGGCGCAGCCAGGATACTTTTTTTGAAGGCCTAGCGCCGCCAGGATACTTTTTTTGTAGGCCTGACGCCGCTAGGTACTTTTTTTTAGACCTAGCTCTGCCAGCGTACAATTTTTGAAGGCCTGGCGCCGCCAGGGTACTTTTTTGAAGGTGTGTCGCCACCAGGGTACTTTTTTGAAGACCTGACGTCGTTGAGGTACTTTTTGTAGGTCTGGCGCCGCTAGAGTACTTTCCTGAAAGCTGGACGGGGCTAGGGTACTTTTTTACGCCTGACGTCTCTAGGGTACTTTTCAGGCCTGGCCCAGCCAGGGTACTTTTTTTTAAGGCTTAGCGCCGCCAGGATACTTTTTGTAGGCCTGACGCCGCTAGGTACTTTTTTGGGCCCTGGCGCCACCAGGTACTTTTATTGGAGGCGTGGCACCGCTAGAGTACTTTTTTGAAGGTCTGGCGCCGCTAGGGTACTTTTTTTGAGGCATGACGCCACAATGCAAATTTTTTGTAACACGAAACATTTTTTAATATTTTTTATAGTTAGATGAAAATACAAACTATTTGGTTGACTGTTGACCTTTTTTTTAAAGTTTATCTCTTCAGTGGAAAATTTAACTACTTTGCTAAAAATTCGTTTTTTCTTTTGGTTCAGAATTAATTTTCTTCCTTAAAAATGTAACTATTCTATTTCTGTTTAGAAATTGGTCTTTTCTGATTGTAATTTCTGTTCATGTAATGTGTTGAAAATTCGTCTTTTTTGGTTAAATTAAACTACTTTTTTATTTAAAATTAAAATCTTTTTTTGTTGAATTATTAATTACTGCATGTTTTGCTGATAATTCTTTTTTTTCTGAAAAATTAACTACTTGTTTTAAAGTTCAACTATTTTAAAAAAAAAAAATTTTGTTCTAGCTGAAGATTCATAATTTTAGTTAAAAATCCAACTATTTGGTCGTAAATTAACTTTTTTGCTGAAAATTAATTTGGTAGATAATTAAACTATTCGGTCGAAAATTAAACTATTTTGATAAAAAAATATACTATTTGGTTGAAAATTGAACTATTTGTTGGAAAACGTAACAATTCTGTTGGAATTTAAATTTTTTAAATTGAAAATGAATTTTTTATCTGAAAATGTACCTATTCCATTTTTAGTTGAAAGTGTTTTTATAAGTTGAAAATTCAACTATTCGGTAGAAAAGTCATAAATTTTTTTGGAAATTCGTCTTTTTCGCTCAATTAAACTATCCAATAATTTTCTAAGGGGGGGGGGGGCAAAATTATTATTTTTGTCTGCAAATTCAACTGTTCCATTTTTTGTTAAAAAAATTCCTTCACTCTCTATTTTCAATTAGAGAGAGGTAATAGTTCATTATTGTTGAAAAAATTAATTGTTTAAACAATGATGATCAATTGTTTAAATAATTATTTTTGTCGACATAAATTTTTTATTACTCCACTTAATTTAAGAAAGCGACAAAAGTTGAAAAATTCGGAAAAAACTGCAGCTGTCTAGTATTAATATAGAAGAAGATAACTATAGTCAATAATAATTTGTTTAAACAATTACTTTGGCTATACTAAATTGAATATGAACTCATTCCAAGTGAAAAGTGATGAAAAGATAAAAATTTCAGAAAAAACCGCAATTCTTAACATTATTCAAAGATAATATTATTAACAATAATAATGAATTGTTTAAACAATTAAGTTTGTTAACATTAATGAACTATTGCCTCTCCCTAATTGAAAATTAGACAAAAAGTGGACAATTTTTGAAAAATCTGCGACTGTCTATCTCCATTCTAAGAGAAAATTGCTAAAAACAATAATAAATTGTTTAAACAATTTATAGGTTTTGATATTTTATATTTGGAGAGCAATAATTTATTTGTATTATATGACTGATTGTGCGTTATTCATGAAAATTTGAAGAAAAAAAAATTTTCCAATGCATTTTTAGACCCTTATAATGAGCACGGATAATGTGTAATAGAAAATAGAGTATGGAGCGGAATGAGGTGGTCAGAGTTATGGAAAGAAGGAGTAGTGGTGGCAACTGTGGAGAAAGGCAAAGGAGAGGAGGTTAAATATTATAGAGAAGTGACGCTGATGACAACATCCTATAAGCTGTATGTGAATGTTTTATCGGAAAGGTTAAAGAAAGAAGTTGAGAAGAAAGATAGAGCCACCGAATCAACATACATCAACATACACCGGATAGACAACATACATACATACATACATGTTCTTAATTAACTGATAAATAAAAAAACTTTAACTACTTGGACCGAGTAGAGATAGAAAAAGTTATGGTGCAAAAAAGGATACGAGAGGGCTTAATAAGAGTATGGGAAATTTTCAGAGAGCCAAAAAACATGGTATGAAGGCAGGAGAGAAAGTAGAAGATTGTTTCTGGTTAGTGAGAGGGGTGGAGAGGGGTAAGGCAAGGATGTCCTCTCAGCCCACTTTTATTTAATATATTAATCTCAGACTTAGAAGAAGTAATGGAAAGAAAAGAATAAGGAGGAGTTAGGATGGGAGAGGAAAAGATATATACTACACTGGCATACGCGAACGATATATTGCTGTTAGCAGAGGATGAAGAAGGGAGAGTTTAAATGTAGAAAGGATAAAGATAATGAGGTTTAGAAAAGAAGGGGGAAGAAAGAAAGGATGAGAAAGGATGAAGAAATGGCTCGGGCAATGAAATAGATACCGGGAATAGAAGAAAGAAGGTTAAAAAAAGATTGGAGAAGGAGAATATGGTTATTTGATACGCTGATAAGGCCAGAATTAGGTTATGAAGCGAAGATATGAGGATGGAAGGAAAGGAAAGAGATTGATAGTTTACAAGAAAGGTATAAATTAAGTACTAGAGTCGGAAAAAGGGCATAGCCATTTGAGACGAAGTTAAGGATGGAAAAGGGAGGGGGATAGCGAAAATGTGTTTGGAGATGGTAGAAGAAAGAAGTTTTTTAGTGCTAAAGATATAGGAGAGGGGAATGGAGTAACCTATGAAAAATTGGAGAGAAAGGATAGGGAAAAGCAATTAATCAAAGGATGGGTAAGGATTGAGGAATCAATATGATAAATGGTGTAAGATGATAAAAAAAGGAAGGAGTACCAACTATTTAGGAAAGGGATGGGAAGAGGATGGACCAGAATAGCAAGATTTGAATTGGGAAACGAGGTAAGGGTGGAGATGTTTCGGGAAAAGAAAGAGGACACAAAGTGCAGAATATTTGAGTGGGAGGAGGAAACATAGGAGCATGTATGGGAAGGCTGTAGGAGAGGAATGGAAAATAGAGGAAGTTTAAAATTCGTCCTTTTGGATCGAAAATTAATCTTTCTCCTTCGATTCTGTTTATCAATGGTAAACTAGAGTGATGAAATTCAGAAACATGTTTTTGTCCCTTGTACTGTCCAGTATAATAATCAATTGCATCGATCGCTGGCATTTTACCACCCACTTGAAACGCGAATCCAATTCGTGTGGGTGAGACAAAAGTAAATTTCCGGTCTGAGTTGGTTTCCTATTTTTTCCCCAGAAGGCTTTATTGCTCGATCAGAAATGCTTCAAAAATCTTATGGTATTAAAGTAAAGAGAAAGTGCAAGGTTTTATGGTTTGCGAATAAATATATGAGGCAACATTTAGGGAACTAAATTCAGAATAAAACTGAATCTAAATTATCCTTCAACGCCCAACATTTAAACAATACAATTAAAAAAAATTTTATTCATTTAAATTATTAATTTATCTAAAAAATAAATAATAGAGGAAAGAAAGGTTACCTCCAAATACCCTTCCTTCTTTTTTCTTTTTTTTTTTAATCGCCAGCAAAAAATTAATTTCTGGACACATTAAAATTTCCGGATTGGAATTTTTGTAATTTGTTGAAAATTCGTATTTTCGGTTAAAAAATTAGTCTTCTGGTTAAATTATCAACTACTACATTATTTTTTCATTCTAATTTTTTTTCCATTGAAAAAATAACTACTTCGTTGAAAGTTGAAGTACTTTGTTAAATTCATAAGAAATATTCAAATTTACCCTCCCCCCCACCAAAACGTTTGACGTTATTTTTGGATGACTCAATAATAAGTTTTCGACAAAAAATTATTCAATTATTTCTCACAATTTTGAGAAAATAGTGTCCTTAGTATAATTTTTTTTCAAAAACAATAGCAAAATGCACTGGATCCTGGATTTCCGTAAGCTGGATTTGCGCATTCCTAGAACTGATGGTCCCTGGATTTGTGTCGAAGGTCACTCCGGGCTAAGCCCAAAACCGTGCATAAACCCAGGTTCCAGTGTAAAGTACTCACTGAAAAAAAGTGTCAAATAGTGTCAATAGTGTGGTGACTTTGAGACCTGAAATCTAGCGAAGAAGTTTGAAAAAAGTTCAAAGTCAAAGTGAAAAAAAAAACAGTTGCAATAGCGTAATTTTTTTTCAAGTACACAACAGGTCCCATAGAAACCGGCCCGGTTTTGTAATTCCTTTTATTAATTCTTTTAATTCTTCTTGTAATTTCCGGCAGAGCGAAAGACGGTTGCGACTCTCGCCTCGGAAGGGCCGCAGTGTCTAGTACTCAGTCGAGTATATTGCGCAAGAAACAAAATGTTTTCTTGGTTACAAAAGTTTCTACTATCGAAATCGAGACATCTGGACCAAAATTTAAAAAAATTCCTTAGTCAATTGTGAAATTATATATGTTTGTTTAATAATGAAAGTACGCGTCCTTCTTTAAACTTTCTCAGACGTAATTGAGATATGACTGCAAAATCATCTGAACGTATATCAGCCTCGATTAGTATCATAAAATTATATGACTAATCGGTTACCTGTTATAGCGACATGACGCAATGTTAAAAGCAGTTTTGTAAAACGAGTTGAGAAAAGTTCAGGACTGCTTTCAACTTGAATGGTTACAGTTCCTTAAAATGAAATCTATTGAATCAGGAATGAAGTAACAAGAATTGGCTTGAACTTTCTGACGTCTAGTCTGACAAATTTTAATTTTTAGAATTTTTATAGTGCATTACAAATATAAACTAGCTGTGCATTCGATCTCGAGTGTTTCCACTTTGTCAATCGATTCGTCTCAAATCAATGAATCTTTTATATCACTGAATCAGCTCTGAATTATGTTCAATAAAAAAGTTGTACAATAAAAAACCGCGCTTTCAAATATTATGCATTACCATAGCTTCCTTACTCTTCAATAAAATGTATCAATTTTATAGGTCAATCGATTGCTCTTGAATCAACACAACTTTTCTACTCTCGCATCAACTTTATATTTTGAGAATGGGAAAATTTTTACCATTAAAACTCGATTTTCAAAATATATAAATTACCATAACTTCCTTACTCTTTAATAAAATATATTAATATTAAAGGTCAATTGATTCGTCTCGATCCAAGGAATCTTTTATTTTGTTGCATAAACTTTGAATTATGGTGAAGACAAAAGTTTTACTATAAAAAACCGTTTTTTCGAATATTATGCATTACCATAGCTTCCGTACTCTTCAATAAAATGTATTAATATTATAGGTCAATCGATTCGTCTCGAATCAACACATCTTTTCTGTTGTTGCATCAAATATGAATTTTGTTAATGACAAAAGTTTTACTGTAAAAAACCGATTTTAAAAATGTATGAATTACCATAACTTCTCTATTCTTTGATAAAGTGTATTATTATTATAGGTCAATCGATGCTTCTCGGACCAACGAATCCTAAATATTCTTGCATCAACTTTGAATTATGTTAGTGGAAAAAATTGCACTAGAAACAACCGTATTTTGAAATATTATGCATTACCATAGCTTCCTTACTCTTCAATAAAATGTACCAACATTATAGGTCAACCGATACGTCTTGAATCAACTCAACTTTTCTTCTCTCGCATCAAGTTTGAATTATGAGAATGCGACAATTTTTACTATAAAAATCGATTAAAAAAATATATAAATGACCATAACCTTCCTACTTTTTATTAAAATGTATTAATAGCAGGTCAATCAATTCATCTCCAACCAAGGAATCGTTTATATCCTTGAATCAACTTTGAATTACGTTAGTGAAAAAAGTTTCACTATAAAAAACCGCATTTTCGAATATTATGCATTACCATAGCTTCCCTACGCTTCAATAAAATGTATTAATATTATAGGTCAATCATTTTGTCTCGAATCAACACTTCATTTCGGTTTTTGCATCAACTTTGAATTATATTATTGAAAAAAGTTTCGCCAGAAAAAAACGTACTTTCAAATATTATAAATTACCATGGCTTCCTCACTCTTTAATAAAATATATTAATATTATAGGTCAATCGATCCTTCTTGAATCGATACGTCTTTTCTGTTGTTGCATAGAACTTGAATTATATTATTGAAAAAAGTTTTACTATAAAAACCGATTGTCAAAATATATAAATTGCCATAACTTCCCTACTCTTTATAAAGTGTATTAATATTATAGGTCAATCGATTCGCCTCGAACCAAGGAATCTTTCATACTCTTATCAACGTTGAATTATGTTGAATGAAAAATTTTTACCATAAAAAACCGTATTTTCAAATATTATGCATTGCCATAGCTTCCTTACTCTTCAATAAAATGTGTTAATATTGTAGGTCAATCGATTCTTCTCGGACCAACGAATCCTAAATATTCTTGCATCAACTTTGCGTTATGTTAGTGGAAAAAATTGCATTAGAAACAACCGTATTTTGAAATATTATGCATTACCATAGCTTCCTTACTTCTTATTAAAGTGTATCTATTAATATTACAGGTCAATCATTCGTCGCGACCCAAGGAATCTTTTATATTATTGAATCAACTTGGAATTACGTTAGTGAAAAAAGTTTCACTATGAAAAACCGTATTTTCCAATATTGTGCATTACAATAGCTTCCCTGCGCTGCAATAAAATGTATTAATATTATAGGCCAATCATTTCGTTTCGAATCGAAACATTTTTTCTATCCTTCCACCAACTTTGAATTATATTATTGGAAAAAGTTTTACTATAAAAAACCGATTTTCAAAATATATAAATCACCATAACTTCCCTACTCATTAATAAGGTGTATTAATATTATAGGTCAATCGATTCGCCTCGAACAAAGGAATCTTTTATACTGCTGTATCAACTTTGAATTATGTTGGAGAAAAAAGTTAGCAAAAAACCGTCTTTTCAAATATTATGCATTACAATGGCTTCCTTACTCTTTAATGAAATGTATTAATATTATAGGTCAATCGATTTGTCTCGAATCAACACGTCTTTTCTGTACTTGCATAAACTTCGAATTATGTTCAAGACAAACGTTTTACTATGAAAAACTGTATTTCCAAATATTATGCTTTACCATAGCTTCTCTACGCTTCAATAAAATGTATTAATATTATAGGTCAATCAATTCGTCGCGAATCATCACATCTTTTCTGTTGTTGCATCAAATTTGAATTATATTAATGACAAAAGTTTTACTGTAAAAACAACGATTTAAAAAATATATAAATTACCATAACATCTGTATTCTTTGATAAAGTGTATTAATATTGTAGGTCAATCGATTCGTCTCGAACCAAGGAATCTTTTGTATCCTTGAATCAACTTTGAATCATGTTGGAGAAGAAAGTTTCACTAGAAAAAACCGTATTTTCAAATATTCTGCATTACCATAGCTTCCTTACTCTTCAACAAAATGTATTAATATTATAGGTCAATCGATCCTTCTTGGACCAAGAAATCCTAAATATTCTTGCATCAACTTTGAAATATATTATTAAAAAAAGTTTTACTATGAAAAACCGATTTAAAAAAATTACCATAACTTCTCTACTCTTTAATGAAGTGTATTATTATAGGTAAATCGATTCGCCTCGAACCAAGGAATCTTTTATACTCTTGCATCAACTTTGAATTATGTTAATGGTAAAAGTTTCACAAATTTTGAGAAAAATGATTTTACAGAGGGTGTCTACTGATTTTTTCCCACCAAATTCTCGGTTATTTTCTATTTGTCCCAGTGTTTTCCGGGTTGAAAATATCAAATCTCTTCTTACCAGATTTCCAGTAAAATAGTAAAAATAAAAGCGAGAATTCAAAGTATATAACAGACGGTTTTCCCATGTGTAATTTCACGTATTGTGATATCTCATTATATTTAAAGAAAATAATGTTTTTGTTATTGATGACGTCGACAATATGACAACTGACAATTGCTTCAGACATTTCTGCACACGATGACATTTTATTTATAATTACTTATGGTTATAAAATATTTAATGTAAAATTCACTTAGCCTTAAAATAAGTGATTTTTATTATTATTTGTTTAACCTAACTCTTGAATAATTAATCAATAATTATTCGCTTATACCAAAGAAATTGAAAACTATATCTAAATTCTATGCTCAAATTCCTCAAAAATCTACAATTTGTTAACGATTTTTCGAAATCTTTAAAAATTTGAAATTATTTTTAGATTTTTTCAAAACTTATAAATATTTCTTAATCTTACTGAAATTGGTTCTAAAATTTTGTAATCTGCAAAATAAAAAAAGCTTGCTCTACAATCTGTTATATTCTTTTTTTTTAACTTTGGGAAATCACTTTGAATGCTTTGAAATCCTTTGTTCAATTTTTTCTTGATATTAATTTTTCGAAATAAAAAATCATTTAAAATGTTCCTATGAATCTTAAGAATTTATTTTTTATTTTTTTGAAATCTATCAAAATTCTTAAAACTTTAAATTTTCGAACATCACTTAAATATCTTTCCAAGTAGAAGAACTGCCTTAAAACTTTCCAGATTTTTTTCGAAATTTTTGGAAATCTTTCGATATTTTTTGCGATTTTCTTTGAGAATTAATTTTTCAAGATAAAAAATCATCGATCATTTTTCTAGGAATCTTGAGAATAATTTTTTATTTTCTTGAAACCTATCAAAATTCTCAAGAAGAATCTCTGTTTCTATTTCTTTCGTCCTTTTTTTTATTATTATCTAATCACAATTCTCATTTTTCTTGTTGTCCGAAGAGAACATTTTTTTTTAAGGGAAAGTTTTTTTTTAATTGCAATAGAACCATTTTGTGGTTGTTGTCCAAATTTGGTTGTGGAATTCTGATTTATATTTTCAGGATTTCCATACGTTAAATAACATCTTGGTGTGCTAATAAGTTCGGGTTGATTGACAACCGCCTACAAACAGATGAAAGTTTGTTTCAATCATCCATGTTTCTTTGCTTCTCCAAAGCTTACCAAGTTTTCAATTCCCTTTCTTTCACCCTTCCTTTGATTCCGAATTCGTTCCCGCTTTCTTAGCGAAAAACTGCATTAAAGTCGGCAGCTGCAGAGATCCCAGGACGCGCAATTATTGCGGCACGAAGAAGGTGTCGAGCAACAACAGCCGGTGGCTCTTCCAATGTTTCTACGTCACTATCTTCATCCCTTTTTGCCTCAAACTAACCCTTTTTTGACACCTTTCCGAACTGCAAGAACTACTCGAAAACTCGTTAAACCCCAGATAAAAGTCTAACCGACACAATGGGTAACTGGAAATGGGTTCGGAAATGAAAACGTTACAACAAATTGGCTTTCTTCAGAAAATTACATTTTTTAGTAATAGTGTTAATTTGTGCGGAAGCTTAGGACTTATGGGGTATTTTGTGTGATAATTAGTGAGTAGAGGATTTTGAGAAAAAATGATGAGAGTGGTTGATGGTGTAAATTGCAGACTGTAAGATTGGTGCCCGCTTTGTGGCGAGCACGTGGTTTTCGAGCGCGTAGGAGTGACTGTTCCGCATAAATGGGATCCGGGAGGTGAGACCGAACTCAGTGAACTGAATTCAGTTCAACTCAGCTGTTCTGCTGTGCTCGGCGCACACAACCCGATTGACTCCCCGGCGCCGCCGCGGGCGCCTCTCCTCTCGTCCTAGTCTACCACCGCACCGATGAGAGAAATTTGGCGAAAATGTGGAATCGCAAACAAATACTAACATAGTCCAATGGGGGTGCAAAATGAGAATACAGTTAGACACAAAGTTTAATGAAGAGACAGTCAGTGACGTAAGAGTGTTGTTTGGTTTTGTTTTTTTGTTTGTTACTAACCGGTTACTAAGGATGTTAGTGGCCGTTACTATGGTTAGACCACCATATCCCACGGGGCTAATGATTGTTACTAACGGTTGCTAAGGATGTTAGTGGTCGTTGCTATGGTTTGTTATTACCTGTCGCTAAAGAGTGTTGTTGATCGTTAATGAGGGATTTTATTAGTCATTACAAAGGCTTGTTATTGAACGGTGCTAGAGAGTTGTACTTATAGTTTGCTTAAGGTTTGATTGACCCTTCCCAAGATTTGTAACTGACCGTTGCTAAAGCTGTTAGTGACCGTTGCTAAGGCTGTTAGTGACCGTTGCTAAGGATGTTAGTGGCCGTTGCTAAGGATGTTAGTGACCGTTGTTATGGTTTGTTATTACCTGTTGCTACGGGGTGTTGTTGACCGTTAATAAGGGACTTTATTAGTCATTGCCAAGGCTTGTTATTGAACAGTGCTGAAGAGTTCTATTCAGGGTTTGCTAAAGGTGTTATTGATCCTTTCTAAAATTTGTTACTTATCCTTGCTAGAGAATGTTAGAGGCCGTTGTAATGGTTTGTTATATACTATTGCTACGGGATGTTATTTACCGTTAATAATGGATGTTATTAGTCCTTGTCGAGGCTTTTTATTGACCGGTGCTGAAGAGTTGTATTTATGGTTGCTGAAGGTTGTTATTAACCCTTTCTAAGATTCGCAGCTGATCTTTGCTAGGAGATGTCAGTGGCCGTTGCTGAGGTTTGTTACTAGCCGTTGCTAGGGAGTTTCTAAAGGATGCTAGAGGTCGTTGTTATGGTTTGTTATTAACTATTGCCACGGGATGTTATTAACCGTTAATGAGGAATGTTATTAGTCATTGCCAAGGCTTATTATGGAACAGTGCTGAAGAGTTCTATTCATGGTTTTCTGAAGGTGTTATTGACCCTTTCTAACATTCGTAAATAATCGTTGCTAGGGGATGTCAGTAGCCGTTGCTAAGGTTCCTTACTAGCTGTTGCTAGGGAATTCAATTTAACGTTGCTCAGGGATATTATTAGCCGTTACTAAGGGTTGTTATTGACCTTGTCTAAGGTGCGTTACTGATGCTTGCTACAAAATGCTAGTCGCATGTTGCTAAAGTTCGTTATCAACTGTTGCCAGGGAATGTTATTAACCATTGCTAAGGGTGGTTATTTACTGTTGCTGATTGGTGTTATTGTGCGTTGCTAGGACATGTTATGAACAGTTTCTATGGGTTGATATTGACCATGGAGTTGTATTTATCAGGGTGTGTAGCGTTTCATGAACAAAAATTCCAGGACTTTTCCAGGTTTTCCAGGACAAAAAAATTGATCTGTCCAGGTACCCTATTTTTGCAGTAAAAAATATTTTTCAAGAAGCATATAGAAGCATTTTCAATAAATTAATTGCATCTTTTAGAAGACAGTTTAATTCGTAACCAAAAAGGTAAATTTTAATCCAAAGGGACGAATTTTTCGTCAAAGTAGACGAATCTTCAACAAAGCAGTTGAATTTTTAACCAAAAAGGATGAGTTTCTTACAAAACAGTTGAATTTTATCCAATACTGGAATTTTCTACATACAAAAATAAATTTTCAACCAAATAGTCGAGTTTTTTAACCAAAAATATTCAAGTTCAACCAAAAACAGTTGAATTTTTAACACGAAAACTTGAATTTTCAACAAAAAGATGAACTCCCAACAAAAAATTAAACAATTGATATTTCAACAAAAATAAAAGAGAATGTTCAACAAAATAGTTACCAATTCTCAATTGAAGAGATGAATTTTCCTTTAAAATGATGATACTTAAAAATATTTTTTAACAAAATAGGTCAAATTTCAAGGCAGAATTCAAATTTTCTAATCAAAAAGACGAATTTTCAAGGAAAAATAGATTTTTCAGTCGAAACAGAAAAAAAGATTTCATCCACATTGTTAAACTTTCAAGCCAAAAGACGAGTTTTTTGTAAAACTGTTGTATTTTCAAAACGAAAATATGAACTTAAAAAAACAACGAATTTTTAACTAAATAGATAAATCTTCAAGAAATTGAAAAGTTAAATTTTCAGGTGAAACATTAACTCTAAATAAAAAAAAAACGAATTTTCAATAAAATAGTTAAATTTTCAACCTAAGAGATAAATCTCCGAGAAAAAAAAATAATTTTTGAAAAATTGGTTCAACTTTTATGCAAGTAGTTGAATTTTCAAATGAAAAAAAAATAATTTTCAACAAGCAAAAAAAAACAAATTTTCAACCAAAAATATTAATTTTTAACTGAAATGTTGAATTTTGGACAACAACAAAATAAGATTTTTTAATCATCTGGTTCAATCTTCACCCAAATAATTGAATTTTCTACCAAAAAAGATGAATTCAAGAACATTATATCAGGGTAGCCTCATACATAATTTAAAAAATTTTCTAACTTTACCCAGTCAAACCTATTTTTTCATTAAGGGAATGAAAATTTTAGGACCATGTGAAAAATTCAAGAACTTTTTCAGGTTTTTCCAGGTCAAAAAGAATTCAAGGACTTTTCCAGGTTTTCAAGGATTTCCAGGACGCTAGACACCTTGATTTATGGTTGGTAAGGCTTGTTATTGACCCTTTCTAAGGTTTGTTACTTATCGCTGCTAGAGGATGTTATGAGGCCGTTGTAATGGTTTGCTGTTAACCATTGCCACGGGATGTTATTGACCGTTAATAAGGGATGTTATTAGTCACAGCTAAGGCTTGTTATTGATTGGTGCTGAAGAGTTGTATTCATAGTTTGCTAAAGGTGTGATTGACCCTTTCCAAGATTTGTAACTGACCGTTGCTAAGGATGTTAGTGACCTTTGCTAT
>CAKNXH010059898.1:50474-67335 GCA_932178445.1 Andricus quercusramuli | reverse complement strand
CAAGGAATTCATGGAATTCAAGGAATTCATGGAATTCAAGGAATTCAAGGAATTCATGGAATTCATGGAATGCAAGCAATTCATGGAATTCATGGAATTCATAGAATTTTATGCATTCATGGTATTCATGGAATTGATAGTATTCAAGGAATTATCGGAATTCATGGACTTCAATAAATTAATGTAATGCATGGAATTCAAGGAATTCGTGGAATTAAAGAAATTCATGGAATTCACGGAATTCATGGAATTCAAGGAATTCATGGAATTGATGGAAGTCAAGGAATTAATGGAATTCGAGGATTTCATGGAAATCATGGAATTCGTGGGGTTCAAGGAATTCGCGAAATTTGTGAAATTCAAGCAATTCGCGAAATTCAAGGAATTTGTGAAATTCAAGGAATTTGTTAAATTCAAGGAATTTGTGAAATTCAAGGAATTCGTGGAATTCTCGGAATCAGTTTTCCTCGCTCCGAATTCACCTTGGCGTATTGTTCTAACCCAAAATCCATTAGAATCTCCCGGGTGTATTTCTCGACAATTTCTAGAGCTAGATCTAGTTTCTCTTTATTTTTAGCATGGATCTTGAGATCATTCATGTAAAATACATGAAGGCTCTTATTCTTTCGATATCCAGGTTTGCCGCAAAAGTACCCTTAGGAATAGCGAAGTGCGAAAGATAGTGGCAATAATATAAGGAAAAAAAGAAGAGAGCTCATGTTGTCATCCTGAAAGACCCCTCTCTGAAATGTGAAGTTGTTAGTTGGCAAACGGTTTTTTCCAGGTGAGATAGTGAATCTGGTTTCCCAAAGCGCCATCAATCTCTCTATGAACCTCACGCTGTCTGGATGAACCTTCAAGCTTTCTAACAGGCACCTGATAAGATCATGGGAGTTTGAATCAAAATCCTTCCGGTAGTCAATCCAGGCCATCGATAGATAGCGTTGGTAGGATAGGTGAGCATTCATCCTGAGGTGTTATGACGGCACCCCACAGCTCTTTGAAGCTATTTATATTATTTGTGTCTTCATTCAGTGGTTGCTGGACTTCGTCGATTTCTCTCCAAAATTCCTCGATTTCCTCTGGTTTGGGCGGCTGGTCCACGGTAACTGGAGAGTCTTGGAAGAGTCGAGATGGTCAGAGAAAAACTGTTCATTTCCTCTGACCTATCTCTCCCTTCGCTCTAGACTACTCCTAGCGTCAGATTGTATCCACATACTGTTAATAATATGCTGCCTGGTGGTCACCAGCTTTGACTTGTTGACTGTGTAATGACGGATCCGCAGCTCACGCATTGCTCTTAATTCGGCTCCTCAACTATACTGCGCATTTGTCGCATCGGCAAACTCATTGGCTATGAATGGCGCGCTTTTTTGAAATTATTGAATGCATAAATCAATTTTGCATAATAAATCATCATTCTTGAATCAATTAAATTAATTTTCCGATCACAAAATAGTCTTTTAGAGCGGAAGGCAAATTGATTACTTGATTTTGCTCTTAACAAATAAATTACCGATTTTAAATTAAAAAGAAGGAGTATCTTTTTTCTCTAATGTATATTTTAAATAATTCATAATATTTATTTGTACTTTATAATTATTTATTCAATAAGCGCGCGATCAACATCTAATGAGGCTGCTGGTACAACGCATGCGCTGCACGTTCGGGAAGCCGAATTGAGAGCAACGCGTTTGCGTAAAAGCCGTCGGACCTTGGCAGTGAATTTCTTACCAGATGTTATGTAGTAAATCACACACTGAATGGGGGATGCGTACTATCTTGCCCCGCCTATCTTTGTGCTGAGTTGATGCATTCGTATTTTGGTCTTATTATTAGCCATTGATTTTGATTTACGGTTAGTACCCGCCAAAGCTATCACTGGAACATACACACTACTATTGATAGCTCAAGTCAGATTCATAGGAAATATTTCCACGAAGAGCGTCATACAGTTCAGCCAGATCGTGGGGCTTGAAAGAAACTTGGATGCTGATGTCTCTCCTCGTCCTGAAGCATCGCACTTCCTCTATTGGATGCCTGCCTGCGGTTGATCTTAGTGTCGTTTCTCTTTCTCGTTAACATATATATCTAAAAATGACACCGGCTCCCAATAGAACCGCGGTTAATCACACCTATAGCCACGTCTCACGAACTGAGATGGGTGGTCACAGGACACGACAAAATTTCAACGACAGGCCGGCCAAACCCTTGTGTGTCTTGAGGACACGAAACCACCCAAGGATCACAGCCTTCTGCATGAATATGGCAAGTAACTTGGCATATTTTTGGCACGGTGGTATTTCTCTCAGGTTGCGAACCAGTGATAGTTTCGCACCTCCGAGAGCACCTATCACAAGGACAATTACTCGCACCGAATATTTTGGTTACAGTCGTTGCAGCTCTTTTTTAAGGTTTTAGTGCCTCTTCTTTTTTTCCTCCTCCTTGGCAGTGATGTTTCAGTCGGCTGGAGCCGAGAAATCGATCACGAATATAGTTCGTTTCTTGAAGTCTTGGAAAAAGATGTCAGGCTTAAAGTGTGAATCGGAGACTGCTATCCGAAAATCGTATTTTCAGAAAATTTGACACTTCTCTTTTTGGATAATTAACTCTATCTTCCTCAAATCGTTCGATAGGGTAGGGTTGCGGTCAACACTGTTAAAGAGACAAAAATGTTAGTAAAGCACTCTTAGGGCTGCATTATGCCTATAGACATACGTCCTTCCTGCGTGGGTCGGACACCCCGATAGTCTGTGTTCTGGGTACTCAGTCCTTGCATGCGAAAAGGAAACCCTCTGTACCTGAATCAAGTCCTGATGACCTGAGGAAAGCAACAGTTTGCTTCTTGGACAAGGACTGTTCTTTTACATTTCTTTGAAAGTTTGCGTGCGTTTTCATATCGAATAGCTTATGGCGGAATTTTTTTATTTCTGCTTTCTTTACTTAGGCTTTTAGAAGTGAAGCATCTAAACGGAGTAAAACACTTTCCTCACTTCTGATGTTAAAATTCAGGCTAAGGCTGTCGGCCACCTGCTCCGCGGCTTTGTAAAGGAATGCTTCTTTGCCAACCATCTAGTATTTCCTGACCATTTTTAAGATAAGATGTGTGCCATTTGCAACGATGTAAGCTGTACTTAGAACAATTCAGTTATGACGACATTAGAGATTCAGAAATTCGCGTCCACCTTGTCGGATTGAAATGTATAATTGCGGAACGGACGAACTGATATGCAAGCTCTTATGCCTATGCATGATCTTACAGGTGGCGCTATCAAGGGCCGTAAGCTCGTTCTTCGTCCATTAAACCACCCCAAACGAGTAGAGTAGAACCGGGATGGCAAGCATGTTCGTCGCAGATACCTTGTTCAACGCCGACAGGCTTCGGAGAAATTCCTTTACTGATGTTACGTCCTGAATGCGGCTTTTAGGCACGCCCAGGTATGTATAGGGCTCTCCAGTGTCAAGATGTCTCATTACATTTATATCCAAAAGCTCAGGGTCATCAAGGACGCCAATAATCTTTCCTTTCTTCAAATGAATCTTGGCACAGTTGTCAAATCCAAAGTCCATACCAATCTCTCATGTGTACTTCTTGACAATATTTAGAGCAACTTGAAGTTTGCTTTTACAAGAAGCATGAATCATTAGGTCATCCATATAAAATACATGAGTGACCTTTTGTTTGCGATGATTAGTGTCGTCGCAAAAGGTATCCAGGGAAATTTCGTAGTGCGAGAGATAGAGGCAGAAGTGTGATGCAAAAGAACAGAGTGCTCATGGTATCGTCCTGAAAGAGACCCATCTGGAAGGTGAAGTTGTTTGTTGTCATACGATAATTTCTAGATTAAATAGTAAATATAGTTTTCCAAAGGGGCATCAATCTCTCTATGCATCGCGCCATGTGTGGATGTACCTTCAAGCTATCCAACAGACATATAATAAGTCTATGAGAGGTTGAATGAAAAGCTTTCGTTGAACAGACCTGTTGTTAAGGACAGCTGTAAAGATCTTCTACAGCGTGTTCAAACCAGTTATTGGTCTGTAATTATATGAGTTGGACAAGTTGCCTTTTTTTCGACAGGACTATAGTGCCTCCTAACACCAGCCACTGCAGAATGGGCGTCTCCGACTTAAAATATGAGTTGAGTATGCGGGCCAAATGTTGGTGTATAGAGGTAAACTTCTTCCACCAAAAGTTCTTAATACAATCTGGTCCAGCACCGGAAAAGTTCTTCGTGCCTCTAAGTGCTTTTTTCACCTCTTCGGCAGTGACTGATGGGCACTCCTCATCAGATTTTATGAGGTTGTCGCAAAACTCCTTGAAGCGGATGATATTGTCAGTATCTTCTTTCAACTCTAGTGTTTTCGGGATCTTGTACACCTCTCTCCAAAAAGTCTCTGCCTCCTTGGGCTTGGGGGGATTTTTTTACAGAACAAGGGACGAATTCTGTCTTGTCCATCCAATCTTCTTGTTCAGTTGATGCAAGCGTCTTTTAGTCTTTTGATCCATCGTCGGTTTTAGCCTCCGATTTAAATCAGTCAAAGCTCTCGCAGCAACATAAACTGAACAGTTGATAGTCCAGAGTTCGGACTCTTGCGAGATATCTCCACGAAAGGAGGCATCCATTTCAGCCAGAACTTGAGCTTTAGGAGGAACTTGCATGTTAATGTTCCTCCTTGTACTGAAATCGCGATCATCTCTCAGAAGGTGCCTGCTTTCTGCGGTTGGTCCTAATGTCGCTTTCTCATCTTCGTCTGCAGCTTGATCAAGCAACGGTTGGGGAAGTGCTCCGCGTACATATCTCTCTTTCCTCAAGTAGTCAGCTTGATTTCGCAAAGACTGATGCGAACTGTGCTGAAGCTCTGGGTGTTTCTGGCACCACAGAGTGTGCATACGCGCCATAAAGCCTCCGCGAATAGGGATAATTCTGGCATCGTCGTCGTGTTTCTATCTAAATTATTGTCAGCACCCAGAACTCTAAGATGATCGGCATTGTTTGCCGGCTCATTGTCGGGTGCTCTGCGCGTTCGATCGTTTTGAATCGCATCTACAACATTTCGGTGTTCGGTGGTTTCATTGTTGTTCCCACGAGCAGCTAGGGAATGGGTTCGTCCATCCTTGTACAGTTCTGCGTGCAAGGATAAGGCTGATACTCTGAGAGGTCGCCCGGTATTCCAGAGTCACCGTTAGAGACACCTTACCCTGGTGCCATTCAGCTTTCGGCACGGTTGTTACGCCTGCGCTTAGGGGTTATTCCTTCGGGACCATCCTTGGACAATTGTCCGCGACTGCTTATTAATTACACCGGCACACAAAAAATAAAAAGTGGGCGGTACTTTTGACTATACCTATATACCCCTATGTATTTTGACGCGCTGAATCTGAATTCGGTGTCCGTTTTGCCCGTACACCCTCAAAATTTTGAGTAAATCGCGAAAAACCATGAAAAATCGCTGAAAATCGCTTTTATAGACGTTGGTAAATCTTAGAAAGTATTCTTATGAGTATTTCACATACGATTTCAGTGTATTTCGACGCGCTAAATCCAAGTCCGTTGTCCGTTTTGCTCGTACTCCTCCATTGAGTAAATGGATATAATAAATATATATAATATAATATATATAATAAATGGATATAATAAATATATATAATAAATGGATATAATAAATATATATATATATATAGTTAAAAGTTTTTCATAAGGACAACCGCAGGATTTCGCCGGGAGCGGGTGCTAATCTAAAAAAAAAAAATTGCACCCGCTCCCAGTGAAATCGCGGTAAAATTTCAGCTGTAACCACGTCTCACGACCGAGAGATGGGTGGTTACAGTCTGCGCGAACTCAATACGATGATCCGGCGAAAGTCTCGTGCACCCTGAGGACACGGAGCGACCCAAGGACAACCGCCTTCTGCATTCTCCCTGCAAGTGTCTCAGCATTTTGTTGACACGCAGGGATGCTTTTCAAGCTATTAACAAGTGAAACCTTGGCACCTCCAAGAGCGCCAATGATCAGGACGATTAACTTAACAGAATATTCCGGGTATAACCGTCGCAACTCCCTCATAAGGTCTTTATACCTTTCTTTCTTTTCTTTCTCCTTCGCTGTGACGTTTTTGTCCGCTGGTGCCGAAAATTCGATAACGAACATGGTTCGTTTCTCGAAGTCAAGAAGAACCATGTCAGGCCTCGAGTGCGCAACAGAAACAATTGTCGAGAATATGAAGTTCCAATATATGCGGCACTTCTCATTCTCGACAATTGACTCTATTTCTCTAGGGGCGTTCAGCGGAGAGGTATTTGGGCTAATGCCGTAAGAGTGACAGAGATGGTAATAAAGTACTCTCAGTGCCGCATTGTGCCTTTGGATGTAGGTTGTTCCCGCATAAGCTGGACAACTAGATAGTACGTGTCCTAGATGCTCAGGGTGTTCATGACACGCTCTGCAGCTATCATCGGGAATATCTTGGCTCAAAATTGGCGACGGTATGCTAGAGTGCAAATGACACCATCTTGACATGCCAAAATGAAGCCCTCTGTGCCCGACTTCAATCCGGGTGATCTAAGGAAAGCAAACGTCAGCTCATACGACATCGACTGATCTTCCACATTTTTGTGGAAGATGCCGTGCATCTTCTTGTCGAGGAGCTCTTCGCGGAAGTTTTTCTCCTGTGCTTTCTTAATCCGGGCCTTCAGGAGTGAGTATTCAAGATGGATAAGATTTGATGCATTTCGCTCACCCCTGATATTGAAGTCAAGGCCGAGTGTTTCACCAGCCTCTTCTGCTGCTTTGTAAAGAAACGCCCCTTTGCCTACTTCTTCGTGTTTTCTGACCATTTTAAGAAGAGGATCTTAACCCTTTTGCGACAATATGTGCTGTACCCAGAATAATCCTGTTGTGAACACATCCAAGATTCAGTATTTCACGACCACCTTGACGGCGTGAGATGTAAAGTCGTGGAACAGAAGACTTAAGGTGTATGCTTTTGTTCATGTGCATGACCTTTCGGGACCCGATATCGAGGGATCTCAGCTCGTCCTTCGTCCATGGAACTACTTCAAATGAATAGAGTACTACTGGGATGGCAAGCATGTTCGTTGCAGATACTTTGTTCCTCGCCGACAGTTCGGAAGACCATATCTGTCGGAGGAGACGTTTGTATCTGCATCGGAGAGTATCCTTTATAGATGCTACGTCCTGAATGCGGCTTTGTGGCGCGCCCAGGTATGTATAGGTCTCTCCAGCGCAAAGGTGTCGTATAGCACTTCTGTCAACGAGAATTAAAAAAAAGTTAAACAACCACCGCAGGGTACCACTAAGAGCAACTGCCATCTAAAAAGAAAATGTCAATAGCCCCCAGTAGAACCGCGGTAAAATACACCTATGGCCACGTCTCACATCCGTGAGATGAGTGGTCACAGGGCACGTCGAAATCACAACGACAGGCCGGCCAAACCCTCGTGTGTCTTGAGGACACGAAGCGACCCAAGGATGACAGCTTTCTGCATCCATCTCGCAAGTGCCTTGGCATATTTTTGGCACGCGGGTATGGTTTTAAGGTTACGAACCAGTGATAATTTAGCACCTCCGAGAGCACCTATCACAAGGACAATTACTCGTACCGAATATTTTGGGTACAGTCGTTGCAGCTCTCTTTTAAGGTCTTGATACCTCTCCTCTTTTTCTTTCTCCTTTGCAGTGATGTTGTATTCGGACGGAGCCGAGAATTCGATCACGAATATCGTTCATTTCTCGAAGTCTTGGAGAACAATGTCAGGCCTCGAGTGCGCAACGGAGACTGCTGCCCGAAAATCGTAGTTCCAGAAAATCTGGCACTCCTCGTTTCAGACAATTGACTCTATATCCCTTGGAGCGTTCGGCAGGGCGGGGTCGCGACCAACACCGTAAGAGCGACAAAGGTGGTAATAAAGTACTCTTAGGGCCGCATTATGTCTATAGATATACGTTGTTTCTGCGTGGGTCGGACACCCCGATAGTATGTGTTCTAGGTACTCAGCGTGTGCATGACACGCTCTGCACCTATCACTGGGAACTTCTTGACATAAAATGCGGGCGCGGTATGCTGAGGTGGAGATTACACCGTCCTGGCATGCGAAAATGAAGCCCTCTGTACCTGAATTGAGCCCTGATGATTTGAGGAAAGCAAAAGTTTGCCCCTTTGACAAGGACTGTTTTTCTACATTTCTGTGAAAGTTTCCATGCATATGCTTGTCCAGTAGCTCTTGGTGAAATTTAATGACCTCTGCTTTCTTTACTTCGGCTTTTAGACGTGAAGCATCTAGATGGAGTAATGCACTTTCCTCACTTCTGATGTTGAAATTCAGGCCAAGGGCCTCGGCAGCTTGCTCCGCGGCTTTGTAAAGGAACGCTCCTTCGCCAATCATCTCGTGGTTTCTGACCATCTTTAGGAGAGGATCTCTGCCATTCGCAACTATGTAAGCTGTACTTAAAACAATTCGGTTATGAAGACATTGGAGATTCAGAAGTCCGCGGCCGCCTTGACGGCGTGAAATGTATAATCGTGGAACTGACGAATTGATATGCAAGCTTTTATGCATATGCATGATCTTATGCGTGGTGACATCAAGGGCCTTAAGCTCGTTCTTCGTCCATTGAAACACCCCAAACGAGTAAAGTAGAACCGGGGCGGCAAGCATGTTAGTCGCAGATACCTTGTTCAACGCCGACAGATTGGAAGACCAAATCTGTCTAAGAAGATGCTTGTATCTGCTTCGGAGAGACTCCTTCACTGATGTTACGTCCTGAATGCGGCTTTGAGGCACGCCCAGGTATGTATAGGTCTCTGCAGTGTCAAGATGTCTAATAACACTTATATTTACAAGCTCAGGGTCCTTGGGAACGCCAGTAATCTTTCCTTTCTTCAAATGAATTTTGGCACACTTGTCCAAACCAAAGTCCATCCCAATCTCTCCTGTGTAGTTCTTGACGATATTTATAGCAGTTTGAAGTTTGCTTTTACCAGCGGCATAGATCTTCAGGTCATCCATATAAAATACATGAGTTACCTTATGCTCACGCTGATTAGTGTCGCCACAGAAGTATCCAGGAGAATTTCGTAGTGCGAGAGATAGAGGCAGAAGTGTGATGCAAAAAAGCAAAGGGCTCATACTATCCCCTTGAAAGATATATATATATATATATATATATATATATATATTAAAACGCGAAAAGGATATCTGACAGATTGCTACTCTATCGACAAAAGGTAATCTAGAGTCATACTTTATTGGTGGAAGGTAATGCAGATTCCTGCCTTGTGATCGGTCGGTAATGTAGGTTCCTACTGGATATCTGAGCAATGTCGGTTCCCCAACTGCAAATTTAAATTTCTTGGCAGTTCAACTGACTGTACGGTAGTGCTATCTATTCAGGATAACAACTTACCAACTGGCGGCTACATAGCACGAAGAAGAACCATTATCGACTGACGGTGAATTACTACCCACTGCTGAGACGATGTTTGGATAGAAACAGAACCGTGCTTTAGAACGGTCATAGGTATACTACTAACCGCAATTTGATAGCACCGGCGATCAGCTCATCTCTGTTGCTCGGTACATACTATGCACTATACTATTAAGGAGTAGTCAGGGAATGATTATATGTCATTTGATGTTTCTTTCGCGGATTGCGTGCATCATTGTGCAGAATGACATATCAGTGTCAGGAGTGCGAGCGATTAAATTTTTAAAACGTAAATCCAGTAGTGAGGTTATGTTACTACACTGAATTCTGATTCTTTTGGGAAATAATTTGGGATCGAAATGCGCATGCGTAGCGACTACATTAAGTGATATGCACGCTATGCATACCTCGGAATCAAACATTCCGTTCATGCGTTGAAACAAATTTCTAATGCTCATATCCCTGATCATGCATACAATTTATATTATTTTTGGCATATATTTCCATCGTGCATGGGGTAATGTTTCTTCGCTTACTAATTCATTCAGAATATCAAATATCTTATACTTCAAATTGTAAAATGATTTCATTTTTCAAAACTCGTACAGCGTATATATCATCATGGAGTATGCACAGAATGGCAGCCTGCTTGATGCTGTGAGACGCGATAAATATATTGATGAAGCGCGAAGTCGACACTGGTTTAATCAATTGGTGGAAGCGATTAACTATTGCCATAATCATGGCGTAGTTCACAGGTAAAAATAAAATTTGATAAGCTAGTTTAAGGCTATAAGTTTTATTTTCTACTCGCCTCTGTAGGTTTGACCTTTAATAAGTCAACGGCAATGTTTATATACTTTTTTTCGAATTAGACTGATTCATAAGAATAAATATGTACAGGTGGCAATACTTAATGGCCTTTAGTCTTTGTAAAATTCATATAATATATTTAAGAATTGAAGTACAGTCAATGCATTCCGCTACGGAATCACAGCCTCGTCAGCACTATAACAAATAATGGAGCATGTCATGAATATACATACCCTAGTAGCAACGTCTGGCTTGTATGACAGAGGCCATAGTCTGGCTCAGCATCTGCTCCCTCTAGTCGACCAGACTGGCGGGAGAAATGATCAGACCAGACGAAAAACAGAATCTGGTGAATAAAGGAACAAGATTCTGGTATTTAGTTTAAACACTGGTAATTAATGTAGAAATTAATTATTGAAATTGAAAATCTAGCAATCGGAAATTTGAACGATTCACAAGTATGCCCAAACATGCAAGCATGTACGCTTATACGACAAGAGGTTATGTTTTTAATATTTCAGTGTGTCTCCTGAAATGTTGTGACATCTCCGCAGTATATTCTCCCAGAAAGGGCTGAAATATTGTGTAAAGCTATTACAGAAACCTATTTAGTACCATTTCACGTTATTTTAATTTTTTATGGTGTATATCATGGCCAGTCTGGACCAGGATCTGCTATACCAGACTCTTGTGCCAGAACAGCACGCCAAACCGGAATCAGCCAGTAACATCATTCATTGAATCAACTTTATACAACTTGTCCAAATATTTGGCTTCGATCATAAACAAAATAACATCTACGTCTACATGAGTAATCAAACATAGTAGGGATATGGCAGAAAGAGTAAAACATGTAAACATTCCAGATAACTACACAATCTTCTCGTTAGATGCAGTATTATTGTTCACTAACATCGATAGAAACATCGTATGTGAATAAGTATATAAAAAATGGAATCAAATAAACAATATACCAATTTAAACTATTCACAATTTATTGAAGCAGTTAGTGTCTGCATGGAAAATGCATATTTACAATTTGATTTTAAAGTTTACAGACAAAAGGACGGAACCGCGTAGGGCTTACCCATATTATCAGTGGGAGAAGAATTAGCGATGCAAAATATGGAAGAAGAAAACATAAAGAACGAAAAATTAAAGGTTCTTTTTTATTATCGATACATCGATGATACGACACTGTGTGCCGAAAAAGACCAAGTGACCTAAATGAATTCAATAAAATACGTGGATCATTGCAATTTACTCTGGAAAACCCAACAAACAAATAAACTTTTTAGATATCACTTTAATTTTCCAGAAAGGGTTCATTGAAACAGATTGATATCAAAAACCATCTGCAACTGGCCAAACATTAAATTATTTATCAAATCACCATTTAAACCATAAGAAAGTAATAATTTTCTCAATGTTAGATGGAGCTACACAATTTTCAGAATCTGAATTTCACCCTAAAAATATTGCCATATTTACACAAAATTTATTTATAGTATAATAACTACCCGTACCACTATATTAAAAAGACCATACAGCAAAGATTAAAAACATAAAACACTTAACATCTCAGAACTGGACAAAAAGAAAGGAATTGATTTAAAAAGAATACTTGCAGTGCTCTTCGTTTAAGAACTATACCATCCAATTAAAAAAATTCGTAAACAATTAAATATCTATACGATTTTTTCCAGAAAAAATAAATTATAACATACTTCACTACATATACCAAAAGATTCTACACCAGAGTTTCAAAAAACAAATGTTTTATACAAAATAACCTGTATACACAGCGGCCACATATATATATATATATATATATATATATATAATCGGCGAAATCCGTAAGTTTTTTTATGACAAGCTGTTAATTATATATATATATATATATATATATATATATATATAATTTAAAAAAAGTTAAACAACTACCGCAGGGTACCACTAAGAGCAACTGCCTTCTAAAAAAAATGTCAATGGCCCCCAGTAGAACCGCGGTAAATACACCTATGGCCACGTCTCATATCCGTGAGATGGGTGATCACAGGGCACGACGAAATCACAACGACAGGCCGGCGAAACCCTCGTGTGTCTTGAGGACACGAAGCGACCCAAGGATGACAGCTTTCTGCATCCATCTCGCAAGTGCCTTGGCATACTTTTGGCACGCGGGTATGGCTTTAAGGTTACGAAACAGTGATAATTTCGCACCTCCGAGAGCACCTGTCACAAGGACAATTACTCGCACCGAATATTTTGGGTACAGTCGTTGCAGCTCTCTTTTAAGGTCTTGATACCTCTCCTATTTTTCTTTCTCCTTTGCAGTGATGTTGTATTCGGACGGAGCCGAGAATTCAATCAAGAATATAGTTCCCCTAGTAGCAACGTCTGCCTTGTATGACAGAGGCCAGAGTCTGGCTCAGCATCTGCTCCCCCTAGTCGACCAGACTGGCGGGAGAAAAGATCAGACCAGACAAAAACAGAATCTGGTGAATGAAGGAACCAGATTCTGGTGTTTAGTTTAAACACTAGTAATTAATGTAGAATATGAAATTAAATTGAAAATCTAGCAATCGGAAATTTAAACGATTCACAAGTATGACCAAACATGCAAGCATGCAAGCTTATACGACAACAGGTTATGTTTTTAATCTTTCAGTGTGTCTCCTGGAATATTGTGACGTCTCCGCAGTATATTCTCCCAGAAAGGGCTGAAATATAGTGTAAAACTATTACAGAAACCTATTTAGTACCATTTTACGTTATTTTAATTTTGTCTGGTGTATATCATGAGCAGTCTGGGTCAGGATCTGCTATACCAGACTCTGGTGCCAGAACAGCACGCCAAAGCGGAACCAGCCGGGCGCCAGGCTGCAAACAGATTCTTCTTTTTCTGGCGCCCAGCTTGCGCCAGTCTGCAGTTATCTTGCTACTAGGGTAGTGTCGTCTAATAAAAACTTATTTTCGTTATTAATTCAAGTTTAGAATGATCGGGTTGATCTTTGAGAATTTAGCTGTAGTTGATTTTTGAGCATATTTCAGATTTTTTGAGTCCTGCAATTAATGTGAAAAAAATGAGATTTTCATCTTGATATACTAGGTCTAGGTGCTTACTATTTTTTTATGAATCTTATATTTGCTGTATGAATTAATTAATATGAAAGGTACACCCTGGCGGACCGGCCGAACGCAAACATTACGCTACAGCGTAACGGTAAAGTAATGGTAAAGTAATATGGCATTATAATTGATAAAAGAAACAAAATTAATATGTAAACTGTTGCAATTATAATAAAACGTTAAAAATTACGTTAAATGGCCATGCCGTAATTGCAACAAGTTGCTTTTGCAGCGTTGAAAAATAGAAAGACATAGTGATTGTCATTGCAGTCGGGCCCCTGCATATTGGCAACCCGTCAACGGGGCTTCAAGTGGGTTGCCAGTCTGCAGGGGCCTGACTTGAATGACAGTCACTTTGTTTTTTTATTTTTTAACGATGAGAAAGTAAGTCGTTGCAATGACGGCATGACCATTTAACGTAAATATTAACGCTTTATTATAATTGCAACAGTTTACATATTAATTTTGTTTCTTTTATCAATTATAATGCCATATTACTTTACCATTACTTTACCATTACTTTACCGTTAAGCTGTAGCGTAATGTTTGCGTTCGGCCGGTCCGCCAGGGCAACACTCTAAAATAAATCCATGTGTAGCACAACTTTAAAAAATAATAAACGACATAAAATCTATTTATCACTTGTTATTTTACATTTGAAAACAATTAAGTTAATTATTTATTGACCCTCCCATTAAACCTGCACTTCGTGCGTGCAACCTGTCCGCACGCGTTGTGACTGCACGACGTGCGAACCATGTGTGCATCAATTGATGTCGCAGCTGTGTGATCATATGCGTGCACGACGTGCGAGATAACCCGCACGAATATTCGCACAATGCGCGCATCGTGCGTACACAATTGTTATCTGGGTATCTTTTGGAATAATTCAGTTTTCCTCAGAAATCTTTCAATTGTCTTAAAATCTCCAAGATCCTGTTTCGTGTGTTTTAAAATAAAATCTCAATCATTTCAAATTTTTCCACAAATCTTATTATCGGTACCGACAACTATTTTGGTTTCCGGTACCCACAGTAAATTTTATCATGAAGTAAAATCACTTATTTGGAAACTTTGATTTACACAATTGATGTTGCAGTAAATTCGTAATATTAATTAATAGACTTAATAGACCGTTAAGTTAAACAGGCTGCAAGAATAAAAAAAATACATTTGGGCTGTGACTACAATATTCTTAGAAATTAAAAAACAATGAACTGCAAGAATAAAAAACAAATACGTTTCGACAAGTACAAAAATAGGATTCATTATGGAACGAAATCCCGGTTTGAAAAGTCACGCTTCGAGAAGACAAGAAGGTTGGGTTAGGTTTAGTACGGGCGGGAAATCCATTAGAGAAATCCCCTGGCGCTCAAGTTATAAAGCCTATTGTGCCACACCCTTACTTCTTCACTCTCAGCAGTTGACCCCAGACCTCTTGATGAAGCCTGGTATGTCGACCACCGATCGCGTTTCGATTTCCTCTGTTTCCATAAAATGGACACCGAGGGTCTGTTGCCTGAGCCTAGCTAATGCCGGGCACTGGCATAATACATGCAGGGATGTTTCGTCATACCTGCCGCACCTCCTGCACTCTGTCGTGGGGCTATACTCCATTTTGTGCATGTGATAGTTCAAGTGATTGTGCCCTGTCAGGGTCCGTACCACTGTCCTTATGTCTTTCTTGGGTAAACTCAGGATTTCCCTGGCTCTGTCCATCCTATAGGTATACCCCAGGATGGATTTCGCCTGACGACAACCCTTGGTTTGTTCCCAGTATTCCCTGTGTTTTGTTCGGATCCACCCTGGCGGACCGGCCGAACGCAAACATTACGCTACAGCGTAACGGTAAAGTAATGGTAAAGTAATGGTAAAGTAATATGGCATTATAATTGATAAAAGAAACAAAATTAATATGTAAACTGTTGCAATTATAATAAAGCGTTGAAATTTACGTTAAATGGTCATGCCGTCATTGCAACAACTTGCTTTCTCATCGTTAAAAAATAAAAAAACAAAGTTGCTGTCATTCAAGTCAGGCCCCTGCAGACTGGCAACCCACTTGAAGCCCCGTTAACGGGTTGCCAATATGCAGGGGCTGGACTGCAATGACAGTCACTATGTTTTTTTATTTTTTAACGCTGCAAAAGCAACTTGTTGCAATTACGACATGGCCATTTAACGTAAATTTCAACGTTTTATTATGATTGCAACTGTTTACATATTAATTTAGTTTCTTTTATCAATTATTATGCCATATTACTTTACCATTACTTTACCATTACTTTACCGTTATGCTGTAGCGTAATGTTTGCGTTCGGCCGGTCCGCCAGGGCAGTTTTTAATAGCCATCCCGACACTGCAAGACGCTATTCCCAGTGCCGGTTCCGGTCCTACGAATTCGCCCGCTGCGCCGCACTTTGCCAACTGGTCCGCCTTTTCGTTGCCCTTGATCCCTGTATGGCCAGGGACCCATATAAGAGCAACTTTGTTTCTTTCTGCAAGTTGGTTTAATGCCTTTTTGCATTCCCAAACCAGTTCTGATGTTATGTCTGGTTTCCCGATTGCAGTTAGTGTCGCTTGGCTGTCCGAACAGATCGTGATCTGTCTGCCAGCAGCGTTTTCCTCTATTAGTATTTCAGCACAGCGAAGGACGGCCAGGACCTCCGCTTGAAAGACAGTAGCATGTCGCCCAAGTGTGATCCCTATCCCTTTCCCTCTCTTACTGTCATAAATTCCTGCTCCTGACCCTCCCTCTCCCCTGGAGTCATCCGTATACCAGATTTCCCCCTGGAGGAGCGGGTTACCGTTTTCTTTCCACAGATCCCTACTTGGGATACAGACGCGGAAAGCTCTCGCAAAGTTGAAGCGTTTTGTCATTTTATCTTGCCTGGCGGTTATCGCAACATGTAGGGGTTCCTCACAGAGCATGAATCCTATCGCCGCTGTAGGCGCAGTCCTCATTGCTCCAGTCAAACCCCTAAATTCTAGCGTTTGTAATCTTCGCAGCCTGTCCTAAATTGTTTTATATTCCGCTCGTGGCCACCAGACCACGGCCGCATGTAGGAGCCTGGGTTTTAAGACAGCAGAGTAGAGCCATGCAAGCATTTTAGGCCCTCACCCCCACGTCAACCCAAAGGCTCTCCTGCACATCCAAAAAGTCATGACAAATTTCCTGCATTGGGTCTCCAGGTGCTTCGCCCAGCTCAGCTTGCTATCCAGGATTACTCCTAGATATTTAACTGAGTCTGAAAACGTCAGCTTCCCACCACAAAATACAGGAGCGTCTGCTTTCGGAACTTTATAATTCCTCGTGAAAATGACCAGGTTGGTCTTTTCCGGATTTACCGAGAGCCCTGTGCTATCGCACCAGAGCTCCACGATGCGCAGCGCCGACCTTATAAGACCCATCAGTGTTTTCAGATGAGCCCCCCTAACTAGGATTACAAAGTCGTCCGCATATCCTT